>VXAA01006610.1:52309-75020 GCA_013399115.1 Anseranas semipalmata | reverse complement strand
TACGGGGCTCCTCAGGACAGCCTCCGGCAGTATAGACAGAGACAAAGAAGGCATTCAGTAACTCTCCCTTCTCTGTATCTTCTGTCACCAAGGCACCCACCTCATTCATCAGTGGGCCTACATTGCCTCTAGTGTTTTTCTATGGGACAACCAGGGATAGAATTTCATTCCCAAAGGTCTCTTTTGATGTTTCCTTATGCTGTGTAGTAGAAAATCTATAGAAAACTAATTTTTAAGCTGTAACACTCTGAAGTATTACTTCAAAAAAAAAAAAAAAGAAAAGAAAAGAAAAAAGCTGAGTAATCTTCTCTAAAATTAGTAGGAAAATATGGGAATGTTCAGGCTGTATTCCAATGAACATCAATGAATTATAAAAGAATTCTTGATATTACTACAGCTGCAGGTCCTCCACAAGATCCACAAGCATTTTCCATTCTGAGGAACATATTATATTGTTAAGGAAGGTAAAGAACAAAGAGCACGGCTGCCTCCTCCTGCCGCTCCAGCCCGGGACTGCTCCTGTCTGGCGACTGGAGCCTGGCCCAGTGCCCGGGGACCCAGAGTGTCTCTGCCCAGGATGGGGAATGCAGCTGCTGCTTTCCCCTTTGCAGATTCAGCCGGTAGCAAAGCTGAGCACCTATCCCAGAGACACACAGACACAGGACACTGATACAACTGGCCACAAAGTCTGCCCCAGCCAAGGGCTGCCTCCAACAGCACTTACACACAGAACTCACATAAAACAGACACAGACAGCCGAGACCCCTTCTTCCTCTTCAGCTGGTAGGCACAGAAGCTCATTAGTGAAGGCACACACACACATACTCTCTCCAGGTTCACAAGCATTCACACGCATTCGTGGATCCTTCAAGTGCCTGGCACAGACCCTCTGTAAGCCCAGCACCCCGGCTGGATCTGAGGCCTTGCAGCACACACACACACACACAAAAACATAAGAAAGAGAGAGAAAGAGAGAATACGCAGAGAGTTAAGAAAAGATTTACTGAGAGAAATAAGAAGATAGGACAGACTGCGGTGATCAGACCCAGGGCTTGGCCACACAAGCATATTGGCTGGCCCTGCTTTAAATGTGACCAGCCCTTTTATACCATTTTCTACCTACCCCCTTCTTCATTCCTTTCGCTCCTCCTTCCCCCTGCACATCCCCATGGGTTTGCAGAGCTCTACAGTTCCTTTACCCTCTCAGTCTGGGGCCCCTTGGTTCACAATCTTATCAGCTGCAAGGTTCATCCTTTCTGGAAGTGGTACCCGTAGCTTGTTAGCCCACCGATTAGTGTGACTGGGAGGTTTCTTGTGATTGTCTCCCACCTTAGAAGTCCTCCATCAGACAACCCTGCTGGAATAAGCATTCCTTCACTCTCACCTGCTCATAATTTAGTGAGTGACCAGACTTGGTTCCCATCACTGCCTCCCTTTCTTCTTATCCCTTGTTGCTTTGGAAAAGGTCCTTGACCAGGTATCCTTAAAGGAGCAGACACTCTCCTTCTTCATACCCTTACATATATAACAGAGGCTTTTTTCATTGGCTTCACTCTCATTGGCTCTGCTAAATTCAATGCCATTGGGCTCACTTCCCATTATTTCTTGTTACCTCACTACTATCTTACAATAGGCATAGTCTTGAATAGCACAAAATGTACTTTGTTTCAGTTTTGGCATGTCGCTTCTTTGAAAGCAAGGATTTTGATGTTGTGGGTTTGAGGATGAGCTAGTTCTAGGCCAGATCTAGTGTGATTGACATTTGCTTTCCTGCTCATAATTGTAAGCAGTCAAATACACTTCTTGGATATTGGTCTTTCTGTTTTTACAATTTTGGAGAGAGAAAATTAATAGATGATATTTCAGTTCCAAAAAGCACCAATGAGATTCATTTGCAATATTTTAGTACCATTGGATGAATCACAAGACTTGTTGTTTTAATGTTTTTGAGGTTTGGTGCAATGAAATTATGCAGCATTTTTCTCCCAGATACTTCCATGTGCTATCAACCTTCCACTCAAACTTTTAAATCTGAGTACCCTTCAGAGTACCCAACATCTTAGATTTGTGGATGGAAATTAAGCTCCATGTTAGGAATATTGCTCTTCTCTGTTTTCTGGTTTTCATATTCCTTTTAACTTTTGTGTGTGTGTGTGTGTGTATTCTTTGTAGCTCTTGGATATTTCAGGCCATAAAACAGATAATATAGAAAAGCTAAATATAAAAAGTGTTCTATGTCTACGTTTATAAACCTAACATTCTTTTAGTTACTGTATGACCTTTGACATGTATGCCAAGGTCTGTAGTCATGAAAGCTGTTTAATAATAGCAAAGTGAAGTGCTTACATGGTACCAAATCAACAGACAAATGTTGAATTATACTCTAGTTGATACAGTTTAGGATTTTTCTGTACTGTAGTATACAGCGCCTTGGACTACTTATTTTCTGCAGTTTTTCTGTGTACTTTGCTTTCCATACTGTGTTCTTTCCACACCCTGACATCCCACCTCCTTGACCCCGGTAAAAAGAAGTGAGAGTTTATCAATTATCACTTCAAATATCATCAGAAAAATGGAATTGAAATAGTTCCAAGCCCCCCAAATGCCTCATACCACTGAAATATTAACACTTTAGAAACAAGAGTATTTTCCACCTTAGCCAGTAGACAGAGTATGAAAATAAAGAGGGAATAGTCTGGAGTGTATTCTTAGAAGACAAATTCATCCACAGGTAGATTTATTTGCAAAATGACAGTGCTCCCTCAGATGCAGAAATTAGTAGAAATTCTCTGTTTATGTATTTCTGTATGTGATAAAACTTAATTTTAATTTAAGTTGCATGTCCTGCAATTAGAGCAGCAACATCAGTTATTACTGACTGATATCTGCTGCTTCAAGGCATCTTGAGGAAAAGAGCAGAACATGGCATGCAAACAGGAAAAGTTTAAAATAAAAGGGAACACATACTAACATGTTAATGTTTCCTTAGGCTGCTTGTGTGGTAGAGAGGCTGATCTCATGGTGCTGGGATAGACATTTCCTGTTAAAGCATAAGGAAAATGTCTCTAATCCTGAAGAATAGGTACAAATCTTGAAGTGGGCTGAATTTAACTAATAACATGTAGTGTTAGGCTTAAGGTGTACCAAAATCTCTACGTTAAACTCATTGGTTAGTAGCAATATGTGCTTTTATTCAAATGTTTATTCTTCAGTTCTTAAACTCTCTTACTGTAAATATGCTGAGAAAAAAAAAAAAAGAAAAAGAAAACAAGCTGTTTGGTATAAGTGCCTCTGGCCCTGTTTTTATCTTCTGTATCTTGTTATTCTCTGACTTTATTCTTGTAGAGGCAGGGCGGTGAGCAGCATGGCTAGAAATATGGGCCCTCCATGGTAGCAAAGGGCACTTCCATATGGCATCTCTGCCCACATCCTCATGTAGAGAGACACAATTCAAAGAAATAAAAATCTTTTTTTAGCATCTTATATCTGTGGCCTTAAGTTTTAAAATGCCAAAAAAGAAAGTGATTCTGATGGTCCTGTCATGGTGAATGCCTACCTGAATGAAATTGGGACTAATGAGGTCTTGATACTGCACTCGTTACTCAGGCAAGGCTTTAATTAACTGAGGTGTCAGGTCCTTAATACCTTATCTTCAAGCACCTTCTTTCCTTTGTGGTGCTCCCCTTTAGCTTCCAATTTAAAAATGATTACAATGAATGCAGGATTCTTCATTTTGTTATAATAAAAATCTTTGCTAGTAAGATAAATGGAATTTGTTTGTCCTTTTTTTTTTTTTTTCATTTTGTGATGTTTCAGTGCATGCTGTAGGCACTGTGAGATAATAAGTAATATCTTACAAGCTTTTTCTCAGGTTTTGAGTAGGCAACAAAATTATAATGAAGCAACATTTTTTGTTCCTTTCCTGTTGTGCTAACTGGTTATTAGTTCAAGCTCATGTCTGCCAACCCTGTAGAATAAATTTTTTGAAGTAGCATCTGTCTCATCTAACAACTTGTGGATTGCTGTGGGAATGAGATTTCTTTTGAGTCACCTCCAGTTTCAAAAGTATTTGTGTGTTCTTATCTATTGAGTCTGCAATAGATCTATATGCAAACCTTTGTATGATAGACAAGAAAGATTTATCAGAGGCGCACTCTTCTCATACTATGAGCAAATCATTGCTGTGCCCTTGGAGTCATCCAAATCCCAGAATGTAGCTCTTTTATAAACTTGTAAATTGCAGAAAAGCACTAAATCATTTTTTTTCTATGTACTGGTATAGTGTTTTGTTCTACAGATCAAAATGAAGCTGCCTAATAATGAGGCTAGCGTAAGGTTTCTGATAAAGTTGTTTTCACTCTTATTCAGCTAGTTCATTGGCAGAATGCCTTCAGACTTTACTGACCTTTATATTACCACTTCACTTTTTTTCTGCTGGAATTCATCTTTATGAAACTTCACTGACATCTATGGAATTTCTAATAAAAAAATAAATAAAAAAGATTCACCTGAAGTTTATTGGAATATCATTGTAAATTAGATATGGTTCAGAATTTCAAAAGCAGTTCTGTTTTGAGTGATTAGCTGTCATGTTCCACAGTGTATTTGGCAAACATCAAAGTCAATTGGTTTAAGCTCCTAAATAATACAGTTGCTTTCAAATAATTTAACTGTTTATGCTTATGTTAGCTGGGAGAGGTAGATGAACCCAAGCACGTGAAGTCTAGCATTTGATATGAACATAGGGTCTTCACAATCAAGGAAGCAAAGTTAAAGGCTAGAAAATCATTTTCTGTGCTGATGTATCTCTAGTAGCTGAAACTATGAAAGAACTTCCCTTCCAGTCTCTCTATGGCTAACTTTCTACAAAAATTTGAAGTAGTAGGACAGTCACAGATAGTTCCAGCTGATGACTCTATAAAGTCCCAGATACAGGTCTAATGAGTACTAGTGAGGGAGCTCCACAGGTTTCTGTAATGTCTAGACAACTTTGGTGAATTTGCATCTGGCTGTGTGAGGAAGCCCCTGTGTGGCTAATGGATCTGAACAACATGGCAGAATTGAGATGACCTCATATATTCTTGTTCCTGCCCCAGCTGTGTTCTCACAATGGTGATTTCAGTGAATTTTGTGGGTGACTTTAGCTTTTGCATTCTTATTTTTGAGCACGTTGTGTATTTTTAATCCTGGTATCAGTGTGGCAATTTAGTTGCAAGGCCAGTCATTAATTACATGTTATTTTTCAATTCAGCTCAAGTGTTCACAAGATAGTATTTGCAAAATTGGTTATCCTTACCACTACCTTGTAAAGTAAATTGAAAAGAACTGATTTTTTAGGTCATCTGGAAGAAGGGTGTGATCATTTACTTTTGCTCTGCAGCAGTGGACCACAATTCAATAGTTGACGTACTTGGGTTTGTGCATGGCACTGGCCAGCTGAATCTCCTAATATTTCTGAAGGTCAAGGCAGAGCTTCATCTGGCAGATCTTCTGTGGTCTCTCCTCACAATGGGAGCAATCTTTTTTTTCCTGTGGTTTGTTAATACTATTATGTCAATAAAGCTGCAAGCCTATTTTTCAGCCTTTCCGTTCTCTGGATGAATGTATGTGTTATTATGCTTCAAATGCTTCCTAGAGGTATTTGCAACTTAAAAGACTATTATTCCATGTTACTTACCCTGTCAAGAAACAGAGACTAATCCAATCAAGTCATTCTGGAATTTTGGATAAGAGAGATGCAATATATGTTGGGGGAGGAAATTTATATCAAGAAAGAAAGGGGACAGAAGTCCCTTTATGCCCTGTGGATGTTATCATAATCATCCTTTATTTTGGTTGTATTGGTTCTCCTCAACCTTATTGTGGCAGAGTATCTTGCATCTGGCTGAATGGCACAGGTGAGTGCTATCTCTTGAGGTACTATTAATAATGTTCTGTGATTTGTCTAGGGAACAGGATTTTAAGAACTCTTAAAAAACCTATGCAGCATATTTCCCTGCTGCACAGCCTAACCTCTGACAGATTTCTAAAAATAAAACTGGATGGTTTCCCCTCCACTTGGAAGAATTGACAGAACTGACAATATTTATCCTGCCACCATTTGTTTATTAAGTTTTGTGCCCCAAACCTGTGAATTATGATCTCCTGATGGATGAAAAAGCTCAGGTTTGTTTTTTCTTTTTTTTTAAGTCCACAATTATTATAATTATCTGATGGCTGAAAATGAGAAAAAAAAAAAAGTGAATACTGTCTCTATCCCAAATATATTTGTGGCTAGTCCTTGATATTATCATTCTGTTTTCCAGGTACCTCAGAATATTAGTCTGATTTTTTCTAGTACTCTTTGGANCATGTTGGTGCATGATTTCTTTCTTAAGCGTAGAACTTTGCATTTATGCCTCTGAACATCTTGAATTCTTGTTGTTTTTGGTTTTTTTTTTTTTTTTTTTTTGATTTTTATAGGGAGCTAATTTTTACTTTAAATTATTATCCCCTTGGTGCTTCTTGGGAGGCTTTGGGGGACATTTGCTCCATGCCTCCACCACTGGATCCAACAGGAATAGTTGCAGGGGTGAGGCTATTTGCTAGATTTATTTGCCAGCCTGCTCTGTCAGAAACACAACAGACCTCTGTGCTGCTGAGTCCTTAGGCCCTACCCAGACAAAGAAGAAACACATGCAAAGTCTTATTTTGTTTGATGTGTGAGCAGAGCAGCAGTGGAGCATGTATTTGGTTGATTTACTGATGTGTGCTGTCAGTGATGCATGCTTAGTGCCCATGTTGCAAACAGTCTCTGAATTAGAGGCTAGTGCCCTGCAGGACCTGTTTAAGTGTGCAAGGGAGCCTTTCCATCCCTGCTGGCACAATGAGGTCCCACAATGCCTTTCTGTTGGAACTACCCTGATTATGTTTCCTATGCACCTCTATGCCTTTTTTGACCTTTGATGTGTGTTGTCATATGCCTGGGACTGCCATCTTATCAGTCCTCAAGATTGAGAGGTTGTCTGGGAAGAAATGTGGTTGACAAATAGTTGTGGCAAGTTCTAGGAAGAAAAGGGGGTTAAGAAGATTTGTCCACAAGGGAGAAATGTAGCTGCGTTCCTATACAGAGAGTGGGATAGAGGATAGGGGATTTGTGTTTGTTTTCCATTTTGGCAGGTGCAGGAAGGAGATGGGCTGTCAGAGTTGTATTAGTGTGGCAGGCTGCAGGCACAGCTTGCTCAGTCTCCAAGGTGGAACTAGGAACTAGTGTAGGGTTGTGGATGGCCAGGTAGTTTCTGAGAAAGCTGCTAGCTGTTATGCAGAAGGCTTCTGCAGCTCACAGCCTCCAGAACTCTCCTGCAAGCATTTATGCACCACAGTCCCTAGGCCAACAATGCAGATATTGCTGCAATGGAGACTCAGAAATGTGCTACCACCTGAAGTGATGTGGTCAGGATGCATCTGCTATACCACCCCTGAGGTCTGGTGGTTGTTCCTGATCTTAAATTTCATTGAATAATGATTGCCACCCTTTGGTATGTGGCAGCTTTCATCAGGATATAGTGGGCCTGATACTGCAACTACATTATTCTCTCATCAGGAAAGCCTCCAGCCCTCTCACATGAATAGAATTGTATCCCTGGGACATTTCATAACACTGTGACTTCACAGAGCAGAAGAGGCAGTGGTTGCTTCAATGTTCAGTGTTTACAGAGCCTTCTGCTGCTGATGCAGATGAAGTGGTTCCATGCTGGAGGATTTGGTGAAGGTGCAACCTGCTTATTGGTTTGGAGCTTTGCTTCCCTGTTCATGGTGGGAGCTTGTTCTGCTTGGTTTTGGTGTGAACTCCGGTTTGATTTCATTTGCAAGAAACCCAGTTTGCATGCATCAAGATTACTCCATGGTGCAAACCACAAGATACTACATGCAGATAATTGGGCAATTCACTTCAAAAGTGAACTCCAGTTCTGAAACAAAATGCTAATGTAGGTGTGTCCAAAGAGGATCCCATCCTTCTTTGCTGTGAGTTCTTTGTACTTCTTAGAAGCACAGTACTGAATTTCATCTATTAACTGTCACTATTGTCAGCAAAATATATAAATATATATGTATCTCTATATGTGGAGTCACTTGATTCTCAACAGAAGAGCATCACAAAAGAGCTTAGAGGAGAAATTGAGCAGATTGGTGAGGAACCCAGATCTTCCCCTGTCCCAACTGTGTGGTCCAACGTGATCCAATTAGCCTAGAATAGGCAGATGTTCACCTGAATGACAGAGCAATTCTAGAAAAGATGGTTAGTCAAAATAAAATAGAGGTTATGTGTTGCTTACTAAGGGTTTATTTTCTATTTTTCTAGTAAATCTTGCTTTATTTGAATCACTCATCTGTTTTACAGCTCATTGGTATCACACTTCCTTCCTTTCCAATTTAGGAATGAAATAAAATGTCATCATTGGCTGGTGTCATCACGGGACCTCTCTCAATTATTTTTCAACGATCTTGGGAATCTGGAGAGGTCCCAGTTGACTAGAAGCTGGCAAATGTGGTCCCAATTTTCATGAAGGGCAAGAAAGAAGACCCTGGCAATTACAAGCTTGTCAGTCTCACTTCAGTGCCTGGTAAAATTATGGAGAAGATTATTCTGGGTGTTATTGAAAAACATCTGACACAATGCAGTCATTGGTCAGAGCCAACATGGGTTCACTAGGGGAAGGTCCTGTTTAACGAAATTAATTTCATTTTATGACAAGATCACCCAGCTAGTTGACCAAAGGAAGCCAGTGGATGTAATCTTTCTGGATTTCAGCAAAGCTTTCGATACTGTCTCTCACAGTATCCTTCTAGCCAAAATGACCAGAATACAGTTAGACAACAGCATACTAAGCTGGATGAAAAATTGGATGACAGGTTGGGCCCAGAGGGTTCTTGTGAATAGGGTTACATCAGGCTGGTGACCTGTCCCTAGTGGGGTTCCCCAGGGCTCCATTTTAGGACCAGTCCTCTTCAATGTTTTCATAAATGATTTTCGATGAAGGACTTCAAGGTTTCTTGAGCAAGTTCACAGATGATACAAAATTGGGTGGAGCTGGTGACTCCATCGAGGGTGGTAAGGTCTTGCAGAGAGATCCGGACAAATTAGAGAGCTGGGCAATCACCAACAACATGAAGTTTAACAAGAGCAAGTGCTGGATTCTGCACCTGGGAAGGGGCAACCCTAGTTACACATAAAGACTGGGGGATGAGAGTCTGGAGAGCAGCCCCGCAGAGAGGGATCTGGAGGTTTTGGTTGATAGCAAGTTGAATATGAGCCAGCAGTGTGCCCTGACAGCCAGGAGGGCCAATCGTGTCCTGGGGTGCATCAAGCATGGCATTGCTAGCCAGTCGAGGGAAGTGATTGTCCCGCTCTACTCTGCACTGGTGCGGCCTCACCTCGAGTACTGTGTGCAGTTTTGGGCACCACAGTACAGGAAAGACATAAAACTGTTGGAGAATGTCCAAAGGAGGGCAACAAAGATGGTAGAGGGTCTACAGGGGAAGACATATGAGGAGCAGCTGAATTCACTTGGTTTGTTCAGCCCAGAGAATAGGAGACTAAGGGGAGGCCTCATGGCAGCCTGCAGCTTCCTCACGATGGGGAGCGGAGGGGCAGGTGCTGATCTCTCCTCTCTGGTGACAGCGACAGGACCCAAGGGAACGGCATGGAGCTGTGACAGGGGAGGTTCAGGCTGGATATCAAGGAAAGGTTCTTCACTGAGAGGGTGGTTGGGCATTGGAACAGGCTCCCCAGGGAAGTGGTCACAGCACCAAACCTGACAGAGTTCAAGAATCATTTGGACTACGTTCTCAGACATATGGTCTGATTTTTGGGGTGGTCCTATGGGGACCCAGGAGTTGGACTTAATGATCCTTGTGGATCTCTTACAACTCGGATATTCAATGATTCTATGATTCTATGATCTCTGAGATTATAGCAAAGCCAATGCTTCTCATATCTACTTTCTCTTTGCTATATATCATAAGAAAGGGGGAGTGTAGGTAACACCACTGATACTGATTCAATGCCTGCAAGATCCTGAGCAGCCACTTCTTTGAAACTACACTGCAACATATCTCTAATATTTAGCATTATAAGATGCTGAGAAACATAGAAGAAGATTATGTAGCCACACTTCCTCTAGGATACTTTGTTATTAATGAGCTTCTTAACACATCTATTTAATGCAGTCTTCATTAGTTGCCATTAGAAATGTGATGTAAGTTCAGACTTAAGAACTCTCAAATTATTGTCTCTCTCACAGGTTTTCTGGCTGATTACAGATAGAAAATGTAAGTCCAGTTGATTCATCAAACGAATTAATTTAGTTACTTCATCAAGATTAGTTGTGCCAAAATATTAGACAGCAAACTTAGACCTGTGTTGAAAATACTTACATTGCACTTCATGAAACACTGATTTTTCAAACATTAAAAAATTATGCAAACAGAAATAACGATATGCCAAAAAACAGAGGTTTTTAAATTGATTTAAACATTTACCATGCACAAAGCCATAGAAAAAATAATTGATATTTTACTATACTACCTGAACAAGAAACAGAGGTGAAATGTGGGACTGGTGGGTAAAATTGCTCTGAAAAAAAAAAAAAAATTGATGTAACTTTCTGACTGAAATAAAAATGAAAGAAAAAAAAAGTTTTCATATTTGATCCAGCTGTTTAATCTGGCCCCAGAGTAGAATACGTTTCTTTTCCCTTGTAAAAGAGTGACTTTCATTAAAAAAAAAAAAAAAAGAAGACGTAAGATATCTTTAGTTTTTAAATGCTCTAAGAGAGAAAGTTCAAATGTTTCATTTTAACTTTTATTTTTAAAGTGAATTTTCATTTGTTTCCTTTTTTCCCCTCTTTGTCTGTTATAATTCATTTAATCTTCAAGCACTCACGTGTGTGTGAAAATATTTTGCTCAACTCAGTTATGAATACTTCAGTGATTTTTAGTACCTTTTAAAATTGATTCTTTTTAAACTCATTTTGTTCAATAAAAGAGGTTCAGTAAAAGAGGTTAGGCTTGCAGCTTTGGTGAGGCATTTTTGCTGGGAGAATTATAGGATTAACTTTGTAGCTAACAAGGGTTTTGTTTGGTGGTAGACCAGAACATACAGCAGTAAAATCATGCCAAGTAGTCTGTCCCAATGGGACTCTTGTTGTGTGCTGTAGTTAAGCCTTGAAAAACTTATTATCAGTACTCAAAGGTATTGAAAGTGGATTTTGTTTTTAAACAAAGATTGTCCTTTTTTTTTTTTCCTCAAGGATCTTCCCTCCCTTATGATTACATTGCAAGATGCACAGTCTTCCATTCTTGTGAACATATGGTTTCTTTTAACATGGATGAGTGATTTTTTTTTTTCCTACTCCTTTTTTCTACTCTCTTCTTTATATTGTTTTGCTTTGTTGTAAATCTGAAGAAAGCAGTTTCTTTTTTTTTGGTGAAAAAGGAAAAGTAGAAGTAAGCACCGTCATGTTGAGTTTTAAAGAATGAGATTATATGTATTGCTTTGTAAGTACCGATGGCAATCTCTGTTGCAAACTAATGTAATCATGCTCTAAGAATAAAGAATTTCTGGGGACTCAGTGCCCTTATTAATGTCTCTGGAGCCAAAAGTGTAAAGCATCTTTATTCTCAATTAGAGGGGAGAAGTGTTATCAATAGATGAGACTTTTTTTGTTTTGTTTTGTTTTCTGTGTGTTTTCCACCATCTGTAGGAATGTAGAATTTTCATTCTGTGTTTTTTAAACAAGGAGAAAATGAACACAAATAACTGCAGAGGTGTTAATGTCTATAACATTTAGAATAATTTTTCACATAGTGGGATAGCATTTTTCCCTCTGTCCTGGGCATTCTGTCCTACTCAGGCTATGGAAAGCAGTCAGAACAGAGCTGCAGATGTCTAGCTGACATCACAGAAATGGGCTGGCTCCACCATCCCTCACTCCCTCATAATATCATGCTATTTAAACTTTTCTTCTTGCTTCTCTTTTTTAAATTATGCTTGCTTGTTTGTTTTTCAATTAGTAGGTAGGTACAATATTTTCTTCAAAGATACAGCTCTGAGGCAATTTGATTGCTTAACCATTTTCCTATCTCAATATAGTTTCTACAAATATTTCTTTAATGAACTAAAATCTATAGTATAGAATTGAAACTTTTACTAAGGTTTGACATATCTGGGAGAATATACTTTCATCATTATGTTGTTTAAATTTCTAGTTCATACACTACTGACCACTTATACAAAAATAATATGTGTACTTATGACAGCAAATTTTAATAATGGGAGGTTTAATTATGGAAATTTCAGCTGGAAAATTAAATATATATATATATATATAATATGCTAGTATCAATGTGTAGCATTCTTACTAAAATAAGTTTATTTTCCAAAGCACCTGCATGTTCTTGCCTTTAAATCATTCATTGCCTTGAATAAGCTACGATGGGAAACACAAGAAAGGATCATCTTCTCAGCTGGTGTGAACCAGAAGCACTTCAGTGAGTAAATCAATCTACTGCAAGTCATGTAAGCAGAAGATCTATCCAGAGTCCTCAGTTGCTCTAGCAGTTTTCACTAGGGTACAGACATTTTGATTATACGCTGCTGTTTTGTAGGATGACTGTTTACTGTGGTGCTGCTGGCTGACTAGCATCAGTGATCGCAACTCAAAGAAAAGAGTCAGTTCACAGGTGCACTTTGTGCCAGAATAAAACTAAATGTGCCATAGTGCCATGATACTCCTCATTTTCTAGGTGGAAAGAGGACTATTCCATTTGAAAAGGAATTGCATCATTCTTAACATATAAAAGACTTCACTGATTTTACCCATTCAGGATGCTTAATGGTGACCCTGCAGGGAATAACAGAATGATATAAAACTTGTATGTGGAAATTACTCGAACTTTTCTGTCATACGTTTACATTTACATTCACATTTACATTTCCATTTTCATTCTCTTATGCAGAGAACAGATATTCAAGGAGTTACACAAAAGTTTTAGAAGGATATTGAAAGGATATAATACTCTAATATATACTGTTCAATGTGAAGGTTTAACCTCCAAAATTGCTAGTCCATCCCACAAAATAATTTAGCATGATTTCAACTGCATGATTTAAATTGCTAAACAAAAATGTAGGTTGTTTTCCCCTCCCTCCTCTCCTTCCCTCCCGCCTCCCTAAAAAGCAAACACTACCACACAGATCCAATTAACCCAAAACCAAACTGATCCATCAGAAGAGGACTATAATCTTAGCAATTGCTTTCCTGGACCTGGGACATTTGGGAGTGATCCCCAGCCAAGGCACATAATAAGGGAACAGCAGCTGTGGGTTAAAGCAGAAGTCCATATAGTCCTATCTTAAACAGAAGCTTATAGCAGGTACCTAAGTGAAGAGTATAAAAACTGAGTAAGCATATGGTGGCACTTCCCCAGAATACTATCCTAGTCTCCAACATCTCTGTGTTAATAGCCCTGAGTAGATTTTACTCTGGAAATGTGTGAGACTATAGTATCCACATCACTGTGGGGTACAGACTCCCCACAGCCTATGTACCTGTTGTGCAATCAATCACCTCCTTTTGTTTGTTTGTTTGGACCACCTCCTGTTTCCTGCTAGCTTCACTGATGCCCTGCAGTAGGAAAGATGGTGAACTGCTAGTTCCTATTAGTGTTTGTGTGCCTCAAGTGATGGCACAGACTACCATTGTAACTCCCTTTGGACATCTCTGTTTCAGGCTGTAGTACTGTAGCCCATTTATTCATCTCTTATGTGGAAGCTGTCCCATGCCTCCAGCATTCTTGTCACTCTTTTCTGAACTTTTTCCAGTTCTACTGTAGCCTTTTGGAAAAGGTGGACCAGGACTACCTGCATTATTCAAGATACTGGCACTCTGTGGGTATATACAGAGACACAATGATGTTGTATGTTGTGGTTTTTTTTTTTTTTTTTTTTTTTTTTTTTTTTTTTGCTCTCTATTCTTTTTTTCTAGCAATCCATACTGTTTGCTTTATTGATCGCCTTTCAGTAAAAGTGAAAGAACTAGGTATGCTTACTTTAAGGTACAGGAAGAGTAGGTTTAATTGATGTCTAATTCCTCCAGCATCCTTGTTAATCATTCCTTGACTTCAAATAGTAATACTGTAGCCTTTCTTCTATTATCAGAGACAGTACAGTAGGCTTACTGCATTTATTGTGGAATGGAGAAATCTACAGAGAACATATCAGGAGGTGCTCTTGAGTTTGTACATACACACTAATTAAGAATATTTTTATTTATTGATTTTTTTTTTTCTGAAAACTGTTGGTCATATTTTCCTGGTTTCATCAATGACAGATGAAGTGTCAGAGAAGAGCTGCTGCATTTGATGCTGGATTTGCTGCATTCTGCTCCTCTTGGCACCAGCAATCAGAGAATTAGCATGTATCCTTTTTACATTTTTCAGGAGATCTATTTTACACAAGCAGTGGATTCAGAAGGCAAAGAAATTAGGCTACACCCATTTTGTTCCTGGACTTTAAGCAGAGGATGGGAGGTACCATGCCTGAATTCAGGTTTTGTGCTCTGGTGAGGTTCCTGTCATCTATCTACAGTGAGCAACAGGCAGGGGTGCAGTGTACTCTATTTAGGAAAGTGTGGTGGAAGACCTCAGCCCAGACAGTCCTTTCCCTCTCCCACTTCCGAGCACTGCAGTGCTTCTCATCTTTTATTGACAGCAGAAACAATTGTACCTACATATACTGAAGCTAGCCAGTCTCGCATCATGGCCGCTCCAAGTGGAAGCAGGAACATAAGGAGTACATCCACTCCTGCTCGACAGCCAACCTAATTATGCATGTAGAAGAAGTGTGGACAGTTTTAGAAAACTGCTGGCAGCAGATGCTTGGCTGGTGTAGAGCATCTTCAGCAGTCCTGTGATGATCTACATCAGATGAGAATCTGATCCCAGTTACGCATTTGGGACTTCAGATGGTTGTCTGCACTGAAAGCTGCTGAGCTTCCTCTACTGACAATTTAAAAGGAATCTTAACCTTTTCAGAGCCTGCCTTTTTTCAAACTTTGTTCTTGATTGTTCTATTAAATTGATAAAAACTAATCATCAGATGTAAAACATTGTGACTGACAGAAACAAGGAGTTGCTATATTGCTGATCTCTCCAAAAAAATTGAATATACACAATTAGCCAAGCCACAGGGCTTCATAAATGTAACAACTTTCCAATAATTAATAAGTCATTCAAATCATGAGATAATATTGATTCTCTGAGCAAAAATTTGACTAGCTTTCTAAGCTGCTCAAGCATCTTGCTGCTGTTTTGTATATGCTTGCAGTACGAGAGTAAGGGGTGCAAGTACTTTCTTCATACTTCTTTGTAAGAACTTCTTATGAAGTGTCTGCACCTCTAATTTAATCAGATTACATTAATTGGCAGTGAAATTCACTCTCAAAAAGATTTATTCAAGTGTTTTGTACAGATTGTTTTCACTTGAGATATTTGTAGGATGACTCACTTTAATCTGTTTTTTTTATAGCTGTTCCTCTTAAAGTCCTTTTTGTTGACATTTTCAGTGCTGCTTTCTCTAAGAAGTAATGTCAGAAAACTATGAATGAAGCTTCATGCAGTGACATTGCTTTGCAGCAGTAGTAGGAAGAGTATCGTGATAACATTCATTCTATGCTGAAAATTAAAATTCATCTACATAGTATTTTCCACCTTTTCATGGTTACCTTTTGCCACATGGTTGTCACACATACTTGTGACAAACTGGTGGATTTTGAAGGTTTTCACCAAACAACTTTTATTTATTTATTTATTTATTTTGTAGGTTTCACTATTTTAAATGCTTATGTTTCTGACTGGCTCATTCAGGAAAGAAATAACACTGCTCAGCTTCATGGAGTGCTCAGTGATTACATACTCTGAGCTTATGGTTCATAGCAAATAGATGACCTATTTATATAAGAAACATTCTCAAGAGTCCTGTAACTAATGAAATAGAGGCACTGTACATGTACATAAAGAGAAAAATAGGTGAAATCTGATAACAGAAATCATTAACATTTCTGTCCATAAAGATATTTACACTAGAAAGAAAATCAATTTGTAAGATAGTTGTAGTAAAATATTATTCTAAACCATCTATTTGTTTATAGTCTCCATGGTAGTTTTAAATGAGAGTCTTTTCTAGGGAGCTTGAAGATTTTTTAATAAAAAAGAAAAGCGTAAAATTTCAGCAAAAAAGAATTGACAAGACATCAAGGAGAAGTTTTAATATCTACCAGAACCACTAGAAATGTGTCATTTGCATTCAGAGGGTGTGAAGCATTTGTGGTTTATAGCTGAGAGAGAGCTGGAGGATGCAGGATCATGGGCTGGCAGATGTAAACAGGCTGAAGCTGATAGCTGTTTTAAAAATAACAACACTGAAGACAGCTCAAATGGGGAAATGGAAAAATATGGAATGTATTGTTTTCTAACTAGACTGAAAGAAAACAGGAGGTACTCCTTTCCCAGATATGATTTCTGAATATTAGGATTCAATGTGTGTTGAAGTTGAGGTCTAATACTATTGTAGAGTTAAAAGTAGTTGAACAAGAACTGATATATCGTTAACACTGAAGTATTGCAAAAGTCTTGATATAAAAGATGTAACTGCAAATTACAGATATTTTAATCTGTTGCTATACAAATGCTAATTCAAGCTCCAGAATACCACATATTATGCCATTATTACTGCTGTTCTTAAAGTCTGCAGCTCTCCTATTCCAAATACTCCTTGGCACACCATTGCTTCAGCACTTTCTCTTCCACTGAAACTCTAAAGAACTGAAAATCTCAAGCCATCAAAAATATCCATGAAGGCTCAGGGAAAAGGCCTGCCCCTCTACAAACATGGAAATACCTTATGCCCGTAATGTCAATATACATAACTTCATGTATGGGATGTTTTAGTCATGATATTGAGATGCAGTTTAGGAAAATGCAATACCAAAGAGAGGAACCAACATCCTTTAGGAGGAGAAAATGAGATGGGGTTGCAGGAGTTTCTGAGCTAAATAAATGCTGGAAGGGCAAAGGTTTTGCTTCTCCACTGTCTGAGTTTTGCTGAAGTGTACTGAATAAAATCTGCTAGAGAAAACATCATTTGTTTTATATGGTAAGTTACAGTATCTCTCTCAAACTGACTTTTGCAAGGTAGCAGGAGGCGTAGACTAGCCTAGCCTCTGGGATTGCCAAATGCAGCTTTCACTGCAGATTGCCCGAAGGGTTTGTCAGCATCACCAATTTATTTGGATTTGTCATTTTCATAAAAGCCATGTGTCTTGAGACTGTCAGATTCACTTGAGTCTACTTCAAACAGTAGTTAAGATTAAAATGAGAGATAAGCTCTTGACTTCAAAGCTGAAAAGACTTTTGGAAAAAGGAGGCATAAAGTAGGAAAATGTAAGGTTAAAATGCATCTGAAAGCAATCTTTTCACCAAACTATTATATAAGATTGAGACTTGTCTTAGATGCTTTAGCTCAGGGCTGAATCCACAAAGCCCCAGTCTTTGAGAACAAACACGTTAAATGACTTTGGGAAAGTAGCAGCTTAGACCTGCTTGCCCTAGGCATTCTCTGACTCAACATTTCCTCTTTTTCTTTGGTTTCAAAGACTCACTTCTTTCCCTGTCTGTTTTATCCCAAAGAAAATAACTTTAATAACACATTTCTACTAATATTTGCCCAGTTTATGTTTGCTAATTTCCTGGAGTATTAATTTCTCCTGTCCTGGGGAGCCTTCTCTAAATGGGCATTGCCATTTTAGTCCTCACTTAGCA
Organism: Anseranas semipalmata; assembly: GCA_013399115.1. Lineage (NCBI taxonomy): Eukaryota > Metazoa > Chordata > Aves > Anseriformes > Anseranatidae > Anseranas > Anseranas semipalmata. The sequence goes on along the minus strand of VXAA01006610.1, from coordinate 57,161 downwards.
CATTTCTTCTGGTTGAAAGGCTTTTTAGTTCTCACTTAACACATTTCTGCTAGTGGAAAGACTTTTTTCTTTTATCAGGTTTCTACTTCTGCTGGGCTGACAGCACCCCATATATTTCATAAAAAGTCTTCATTTTGCTGTCAATAAATCCTATTAAAATCCTAACCTTTGAGTTTTCATTCAGATCATGCATAGTATGATAGTAGCTGTAGCATTCAGACAGTTGTTCATTTTCACTGGTGTTACCTGTTGCTGGTTCTGGGGATCCTGCTATGACAAAATGGCTGGTGTTCAGAAACGTTCATGCCACTGGTAGGATTCTGTGCAGAAACTGATGTGTTCACCCCTGGGCAGGCACAGATGTAATGCCTAGCATAGAAGATGTGTGATTTGTAAGAGGGAGAAGTGGGGCTGCCTGTATTTCCACACATTTGTAAAGCTTCCACAGATGGTGGACATTTATCCTCACTTGGATGCTGAACCCAATGTGATACATCTGTCACTATGACTTTGACAGGGAAAAAGGACCGCTGTGGTCCAGCAGGCTCTGATCTGTCCACAGCCTAACAAGCTATATAGAAACTACATGACCTGACTCTGCAATGTAAGTGTAAATCAGGAGTATCTCCACCGAAATCAGTGGGATTATGGCACAGTAAAAGTGATGTATGTGTGAGGAAAACCAGAACCATGAGATGAATGACTAGAGTTGCCACCAAGTTTAGAATCTCTTGGCATAGCTAATCTGTAAAAGGCAGAGACTGTGTGTAATACTTTCAAAATCAGAACAGCGAAAAAAAAGAAAGATTTAGGGTAGGCATCACTAAAACAGCAAAGCTGAGGGCCTTGTTTAACGTGGGAAAATAAAAATCTTTCTAAATTGTCTGAAGAATCAATGATTGCTCTGACAGAAAGCATGAATGGGTCTTTTCCTTACCATCTTGTTTGTTTTAAAGCCTGGGGGGGAAGATTAGCTTTAACTTCTAGACTCTATTGAACTTTTTTTTCACTTTTCTATGAAATTATGTAAAAGCTAATTGCCACTCTGTAACCTATGGTAAAAAAAAAAAAAAAAAAGAAGTTTCATTTTGTGTTTAGCTTTTAGATTGCTCTCATACTTGCTAGAATTCCTTTAATATAGCCTTTGCATTCAGTTCTTAAAATTTCCTTCTACAGGGAAATAGAAAAACGCAAACCCAGAAGAATGCCTTTTTGAGTTTCTTATGGTGTCACCAGTCTTTGGAGCTGCTTGCTTTGTTATTTTGGAGATTAAGAAGAGCACTCCCATGACATAATATGCTGTGATCTATTTAAAGTGCCTCAGAAGATTCACATATGAAGTAAAGATTTCAGACGATTTAGCTGTGAGGTAAAGATTCAGTTTTTCTGAGTGCAACCTCAGTGCCTCAATTTATCAAACACTTATTCTGTGTAGGCCAGTGCCATATGAATTTTACACGTTATCTTATTGCATTTTGAATATATTTTGTTGTGATCCTTTAAGTTCTGATTCAGTTGTGGTAGGCATGCAGCCACTCTAAGTAGATGATTAGTCCTACTGGAACCTTCTACTAACAGTTCTCCTGTTCATAAAAGCCACCTCTCTGCAGAACTCTGACCTACATTTCTGTGAACAATATATACTTGTTTTCTTTGTGTAAGTTTTGATTTTCAGTTTGCAAGTGCTGAAGAGTCATCAATGTGATGACTTCCAAGTAAAAAATAATTGTGTTTATTTTTATTTTCATATAACTGCCCCTCTCTCCCTTTTTATTTGAATGCACAATCCAAGTTAGAAAGGAACAGCCAGCAGGGAAATGCTGTATTTTTCGTTGGGGTGATACATATAGAAAGTGAGAGACTGCTGAGTCAGGTACAGTTTGCTGTTTGTCACTGCCTAAAACCATTAGCATTAAGAGATTATACGAGGCACCTGCTGAAAGATCAAAAGATCTTGCTTGAAACCCTGGAGAGTGATATTGCAGCAGATGTATGTAGCCTGCATAAAAACAAAGACTATTTCTTTTTCATATCTTTTATCGTTTGACTAACAAACCCAGGAAGGCATCGCAATTTTCCATGTCTTGTTGCAAGCCTTTCAAGTTGTCCAATGTGATCTTTGAAATATTTGATAGGGACAAGGGGGGAATTATTACTGATATTGTTTCATAGAGAGGCATGGAGTGGTCATATCCTTTATTGCTTTAAATCCACTTTGTTTATTTTGGTGAGGGGGGGAGGGTGACAGCGCTCAACCAACACTGCAGCTTTAGCTTTAAAGTGCTTTGTTGCGTGATGTACTCAACAGTGGTGACGTTTGTCTCCATAATGCAGGAGGGGAGCTGGATGCATAAAAAGCCAGTGCTTTAAAAGCTCAGACTAACCAGCAGAAAGAGCTGGAGTGGGAAATATGTCTGAAACCCTGATCCTCTCAGGAGCAAAGTTAACAAACTATATGCTGCAGGATACCTTCTATCTCCAGTCTGATTTCCTCCTTCTTGTATGAGAAAGGGTAGAGGAAAGTGTCTGATGAAACCCTGCTGCAAAACTAAGCAGTGATAATAAAACCCTTTATTCACTCTGCCTAAAGTTAGAGCATCTGCTGCCATTTTGTCTCTGGACACTATAACTGCTCGCTACTCTGCGGTGGCAGGTTTCTCAGTGACATACTTGAAGCTTTTCCCTTTGCTTTCACTTTAAGTAATTAATAGTTTATCGGGCTGGAGGAGAAAAATACAGCTGCAGCCTAACGACTCGGAGGTCTCTCTGGGAGAAGTGTGAAGTGGGTTCATGTCCCTGCTCCAGTATGTACTGAACGTTGTGCGTTTGTTGAAACAAGCTCTTGCTAGGTCACCTCCTCCCTAGGTGACCAAGATCACCAAGTCCTGCTCATGTTTATCTACCCTTTCTCTCCATACCCCACTGCTCATGAAAAGTGGAATAGTTTATAGTATATGGATCATGAAAGTGCTACCCTGAAATATTACATGGCCTGGTAGTTTGAGTCTTTTTTTTTTTTTTTTTTATGAGAGTAGGAGATGCAGGTTCAAACACCTTCAAACAGAGGATGAAGTCAAAAATTTGCTGTTGTATCCTGTGTGCATGTCAGTGAAAGGAAAGGGCACTTCTCCACTTACATTTTTATTTGCAACCTGAATGATTAGCCTTGCTCTGTGAAAACCTGCATTCTAATGGAAAAAGTGAAAACTGCAAAAATTATTCATAAAGGTTCATTTGAAAGCAGCCCATCTGAAAGTCTAGCCTTAATTGTTAAAGTCATAATTGGTCTTTCTAAGTAAACTACTTTGTGGCTAGTCTAAACCAAATGGATGATGTTTGTGATACCTGTAAAAACATAAGTAAAAAGATGCAAAAATAAATTCTGCTCTATTTTCAAATCTGACTCTCTCAAAAGCACTTAAAAACTTTTGTTCAGTAAAATCATAAAACTTTTCAATCATTACACCCAAATTGAATTAGTACATAAATATTTAAAATTATTTTCTTGCCACCTGTTGAAATGTTGTTTTATGTCATGCTTTTCTGCAAAACAGCTGTCCCAAGTAGAAGACTGCAAGTACACTTGATGTTGGCATGTTTTAGCCATGTCCTTCCTATGCAGTTGCCAAAAGTAATCACAAAAACCATAGATGTGTTCCCAGGATGTCTCTTCAGTGGAAAGGGATTTCCTGGTGGTGAAGAATCAAGGTTTTTATTCTCATGTGTGTTCTTGCTGTGGAGGGTATTCAGAGAAGAAAAGGGCCACAGCTGAAGCACCTTCAAGCCCTGCCAGTCCCTGCTGCTGTAGCAGGCTATCAGAGCAGTGGGCAGTCAGGTATAAGTTTGAGCAGCTTTTTAGTGTCCTCTGCTTTGTGCCAGGGATTTGACCAGTTACAAGCTGGCCCCAGAAGGTAAACTCTGTAGAGGTGACTTAATTCCTCCAAGTCTGGCACAGTGTCATGACTACTGCGTTTGAGAGAATTTCTAGCGTTCAATAGCAATTTTCTAGTGCGGTGAATATCACAGAATCACACAGAATCACAGAATATCCCGAGTTGGAAGGGACCCATAAGGATCATCGAGTCCAACTCCTGGCACTGCACAGGTCTACCCAAAATTTTAGACCATGTGACTAAGTGCACAGTCCAAACGCCTCTTAAATTCAGACAGGCTTGGTGCAGTGACTACTTCACTGGGGAGCCTGTTCCAGTGTGCAACCACCCACTGTCTTACCTTGCAAATTCTTCCATTAGCAAGAAATTGTCCCAGCTCAATCTAAAATGCTTTCTCATTTCAGGAAGACATTGTGTGTGCATTTGTAAGAATGATTTATGTCAAATACTTTTAAAAGGCTTTGGGTCTTTCTATAGTCAAATCTGAATCATCAGATTTTAGACTGGCATGGGTCTCAATGGATTGAAACATGCATTGAGAGGAGTGATGATTTGAAGATGTTAAATGAGAAAACAAGAATATGTTACCACCCCCTAGAAAAATAACATTTGAATATCCTGAGACAAGTCTTCATGGGAACACAACAGGAATAAAACAAACAAACAAAAAAAAACAACACCGATCCCTCACTAGAAGAAAAAAAAAAACAAACACCAAACTCTAGGAGGAAAGAAATGCACTGCAAGCAAAAGAAAAATTTCTGATAAAAAGTGATTTTTCAAAGCTAACTAAAAAGTTAGGTACAGGCTCATTGTGCACTCTGTGCTCCTCCAGGAACACAGAGGTTTAGTTCAAGTCAGGCACTCATTTGAAATATATTACTTTAGTTTGGAAGTTGGCACATTACTGCTAAAATCAGAGAATGTGTTTTAAAGAGCTTTTTGGAACAGAGATTAGA
>VXAA01006610.1:5297-52279 GCA_013399115.1 Anseranas semipalmata | reverse complement strand
TTTTTTTTAGAGAGACATAAGATTCTTTCACATTTGTGTTTTAGCACATAATTTAACCAATAGATTCTTGACTGAGTAATTGTATAATGCAGGAGATATTCCAGGAACTGGCACTGTGTATCTGACGGGAATAGCTGTATTTCAATTCCATTGCTTATGTCTGAGAGTGTTTACTTTCTTCTGCCTCTCCTGTTGCCAGAAGTCTTCCTTGTCCTTCAAGATCCAGCCAGGAATTTTCCAAGAAAAGTCTGATGGTCCCTTTTCCAAATAATGTTCTTTGTGTGAAATACTTTCTTAAAACTTTAAAGTATCAAAAAGCTAGTCCTTTTTCATTTTACATATGGGCAATTGAGGCAAAAGTGCAAGCCAAGAGCTAGTGTCTACAGAGCCAGATTCCCAAGTTGGAAACCACCCAGACACTATTTTTTTTTTTTTTTTTCAAGAATGGAAAAGAGAGTTGCTTGAAATTACCTTAACATGTTGTCATTTTGCCAATACAAGCATTTTTCCTAAAAGCCAGTCTCATGGGAAAGAAAAATAAATAAATAAATAAACATGGAATATCCAAATCTCATTTAAATGTAATAGAATCCATTGATGGACTGGTCTTAAATTTATAGTTCAGTGCAAAGGAATGTGCTTATTAGATTGTTAAGTGCTTTTCTTTGGTCATTCTCATTCATATGGAATTATCTAGGGTACAGACAAATAGATATTAATGGTCTGTGAGAACTGTTGTTATTCTGTTACTAAATGTCAATTCGTGCTGGTTCCTTTTCATTCCTTCTGCAAGTATAAAGGTAGCATTTTCTATATACTGTGAGGTAGCATTTTCTATATACTATCTTTTCCCAGCTGATCCTTTTTAACATACGGTTCTTGGCTTTCTTTCAAGTACAGAATAAATGTCAATTAGTCCCTCGTCTGTTTTGTGACTGATTCTTGAATCTCAAGGGTGTAAAATCCAAGTAGCTCTGCATGTTATGCTCATCTAAAAATGGAGATTCTGGCCTATTATATTTATCTGCTCTATGACAAACTTTGAATCTGATGAAAGGGTCTGTATGAGACCAGAGCTCAGTGAGTGCAGAAGAGCGGGGGGATTAAACACATTTGTCACAATTACCTTTGTCGTGTCTCTTCCAGTAAATAGAGTATTCTTTTCACTCACATTCCTGCTGGTTTCGTGGTGTCCACTTTCATTTTGAGATAAAAAGAATCCAATTTGATTTTCTTTCTCAGATCTACATACTGATACTGCTCTGCCCTTATTGTACTTCTTATCAGCTCATTCTTTCTAATATGCTCTTACAAAATTTCTCATAAATGTTTAATTCCTAACAATAGACTACCGGAATAATTTTCATGGTACAGAAATGTTCTGCTGACCAACTTACCAGAGTAAAAATGCTAATATGACCCTTGGGTCAGTCATGCAGCCATCTTTAATGTAAATTTAATACAGTGATTCCCCTGGAGATGGAAGATGGCAGGCTTACCATAGCTACACTGAATTAAGGTATCAGTATTTAGCAGACGCTGGTTACTAGGCTACTGTTCACCTCTGAGACAGAGGAAAGATCACAGAAATGCACTTTCATGTTATCTGTCACATATACGACTGGCAATGTTATATAAAGAAGGCGTTTTACAGATTTAATGAGAGGTTTAAAAATAATAAAGGGATGTCCGGGAGGATGAAGGGGGAAAGGCAGAACACATGGGGTTCTAGTGTCCCACTCTGTTTTCCAATATTTTTTTCTGTAGAAAAAAGAAACCCCCAAACCCAATCCATACACTTGATATCAAATAAAACATCATATTTTTCATAAACTGAATAGATACCTTGGAAAGCAGCCAACAGGGGAATTTTCCACTTGTGCTTCCTTTACAGCCTCTTTCAAACCTACTGTTAAGCAGCAGGGGCACATACGCACTTCACTCCCTTTTCTATTATGCAGCTATGACACATTAAGCTATTTGAAATGGTATTCATATTTTATCAGCTCTCCTAACTTTGGTTCTTATTTATAACGTACTCTGACTTTTTTTTTTTTTCCATCCTATATATACAGGTTTAGTAAAGAAAGAGACCAAAAGCAGCTGAAGAATAAAAAAGAACCAAACCCCAAAACCCCACAATGAATTTAATCATACCTTTCAAGTGGAGTGTATGTTTTCATTCTGTGTTAAAGAACTCACCTGATCATTATTACCTCTTTTTGTGCAGAGTTTGTCATGGCACCCTCTGTGGGTCATATCTGATTTCCTTATATTTAATATATCATCTTTACTTTGAAGAATAACATATTTTATTCCCTAAAGCATGATATTTAATCTATGGCTGTGATCTGACAAAATGCTGAGCTTCCTGCACGAGTATTGAAGTGTCTATGCAAACCTGTGCTGATTTGGAAATGCAATGATATAGATTTGGCAAAGACTTTATAAAATACTTTTTATATATTGGTAGCCTTGTTCATATAAGCTCAGGAAGTCTCTTTTGCGGTATTGAGGAAAACATTGATTACCTGATTTTGACAGCACTATCTCACCATGTTGAAGGTGTTTTTTAAATACCATTAGAAGCTCAATTTACTACCACCACTCCACTAACCTGAGCAGCTAGTCAAAATTAAAGACGTTGCAAGAACACTCTGAGCACATGGTAACATGAGCATGCAATATTTTTGGTGCAATCTCAGTGTGTTTGTTTTGTAAATAAGTCCTCTTTTTTAGAGTACAAGAGAAAGAGCCATCAGTCGTTTTTCCTGTTCTGAAATATCAGGTTTGATACTCCAGTAACATCTGTCCTCAAGAAGCCTCTCTCTCTCTCACTCCTGCCTCCTACTTCCATCATATATTTAGACTTGTTTCTTAGCCCATGCTTCTACAAGAAGGAAAAAATTTCTCCCCAGCCCACACAGGTCAGCCCTGCCATGACCTAAAGCCTATAGCTGTGGCCAGTAAGTCCCAGACAGAAGTGTTTGTTTGATGCTGAACAATAGTAACAGCTCCCAGCACAGGTGCCTTGTATGTGAAGGTAGTCAAAAGCATTGTTAAAATCAATGCATACATGAAACAATGTCTTAATACATCCATGAACACTAGCAAATGGTTGAGATTTTAAAGGCTGTTTGGTGAGACTGTGTGTTGGGGGAGGGAGAAGTGAGTAGTACATGCTTTCTTTGCTCTGTGAACAGGGTTTTGATGTTTGCATTAGTTGGAAACCTTGCATTCCAAGAGAAAAGACATACTCTCAAAGCTGGGGAAAGAAAGAAACTACATGAGTGCAATAATCTCAGTCCTTCCTATTTAGAGGCCACTGCTAAAGCCAAAATCATGAAACATTTGTTATCTTTTAGTGGATGAAAGATCAGGTACATTATATTTGCCAAGCAGTAAAAGTATATGCAGGGCAGATTGGCACAGCATGTTCACACCCTCCATGGGGCAGGGCTGTTGGTTTTGGGAAGATAACAGGACAGAACTGTGATGACAGCACTACTGAGCATTTCTTAAGTACAATATTAAGCACATGCATAAACCTAGAAGCTGTGACTCACTCTCTGATGTCTTCCCAGAAAAAAAAAAAAAAAAAGATTAAAGTGGATAGTAGGAAAAATTCATTCCCCACTATAGACCAGTCTAAAAACACATTTTTTTTTTAGTAAGGCCTTTGTTTCACTTTTCATCCTAGATGCAGTGGTTCCCATCAAAAAATATTAAGTATATGTGAACGGAAAAAGATGAAACTTGCATGTTAATCACATGGGCCTGCCATGGACTTTGAACAGCATTGTACAGTTAGACTGTGATAATGTACAATCTGAATTTCTTTGGAAGGCCATATATGAAAACACAATGCTCTTCCAGTATAGTCTATCAAAGATATTCCCTTGGGAGTGCTTGCTCTAAATGTCATTCCTCATTGCTGGGCACCTCTCAAAATCCTTTGCACCTGAAAAAATACAGTGTTAGCATTTTCTCACTTTGAACACAGACGAATGCTTGCTGCAAGAAGATGGAGAATTAAGGCCTCCAGCTTACTGAAATGAAAAGAAACCTGGCTTCACCCTGGGCCAGATTTTGACCTTGTATAGCTATCATTAGATCTGTTCGTTTAATTAAATTTTACCTTCTATGTTTCTCAACTTTAAGTACCAGCTTTCACTTTAGTGTTCTTAAATTCTGAATTTTATGTGAGGAGGGAATTTGAAGGATATTAACTCATTTAGGTGTAAAAGTTCTTCTTACACTTCTTACAGCAATACTTTTTTTTTTTTAATCATTGCCAGACAGTTACAGCTGTACATAGCAAGCAGACTTGAATATGACTTTGAAGGAGTTGAGGAGGGTACTTCATACTTGGTGATAATTCTAAAGAGCACCTAAGCCTGTGTTGTTTTGTTATTTTTCTTGCAGCTGAGTTTTATAGATTCACCAGTTCAATATTTCTTGATTAATAGAAAAGTCAGGAAAAAATAAATTAAATATTATTTTAATATCATGTACAGAGTGTACCTATCCAGTACAGACATGAACAGACAAAACCAAAGGAATAGCCAGGTATTATGGGAAAGTAAAGAAAACATGAAGCCATGACGTCTGCATTAGAATACATTACAACAGAATATGGTGAGAACATATTTAACTTCTCAAAGTGGAAAGTCTGGCAAATAATCACTTTTGCATATGTGTGTGTGTAATTTCAGAAACAGTGGCTGTCCTTTCAGATGATCCTATACCAATTTACAAGATTTTCTCAACACAGCAACGTCTGTCATGTGGATGACTAGACTTTACCAGGAATAAATTTTGAAGTAAAATTTCAAATGACAAGCTTCCTAGTCAATGTGATTCTAGGGATATTACTTTGAAATCAGTTGAATTTCTCCCAATTTTCACCAGTATAGCTAAGAACAGAACTTGGCACTTTCTTGTTTTTGCTAGTAAATATAAAATGTCAAGTAAGAATTCAAAAAATTCCTAATTCTGTAGGAACGTCAGTTTTCTGCAGATGGCTCTTTTATTTTCAGTGATTTTTTGCCAGATTTTAGCCAGAGTTGTTGAAGGAGACTACAATAAAACAGACGGGGAATATGGATCTGAGCTACTGGCCTCTTAATATGAGATCAAGCTTCTTTAAAGTCACTCTAATTTGTGAGCTGAGATCAAACAGTTCTCTTAAGATAATGAGTGTAGTAAATTTATGAAAAATGCTTTGATTGCTCAGTGGTGCAAGGACTTTTTTTTTTTTTTCCAAAAAGAAAATGATCTCGTAGAGGTTCTACATAAGTATCTTAATTAACCATTTAGCCTCTGCATATTAAAGTCAAGATGATCTACAAGGAGTTTTGGTTTTTGGGCCAGCTAAAGTGACCATTGTGTGTAATTGCCATATTTTACATCTGACTTTCTGATTAACATTTGCTAAGAGGTGAGTGTATGTGAACATATATATATATATAACTTCCAAGCATGTTTTCAAAATCAAGCTAGACTGTTTTGTTTTGTTTTGTTTTGTTTTGTTTTTCTTGCCTATGTATCACCAGAAATAATGTCTGGACTAAAGTGACTGTGTGTGAAATAAGGTGGCCTGAATTCTGTCTATCATGCACAATCTTGGACCTTGCTCATTCCTGTATCCCTGCAGACTCTGGTATGTGCTGGAAGGAAGAGCTAATGACAGAAATAACAGAGGCATGACTCAGAGCCTGCTTGTAAGATTGGAAAAGTATTGGATAAAAATGTGTCATGTTTACATCTAAGGTTATTTTGTTAAGAAGTAGAATTGCTTAATTAAAAAAATTAATTCTTGGATGGAAATATTTGACTTTTAAAACTATCTTGTTAAGTAAGAAATATAGCTTAAAAAATTTTAGTAAGGAGTCTTCTCTGGTAAATGCAAGCAGAATCCATGAAATATTTCTGTAAGTTTAATATGAGATTTAAATAATTTTAAAAGGTATACGGGTTTGAAAGCTATGTTATACAAGACAATTATAGAGCTTATTAATACAGATAGAATTGGTCTCAAGCTGCAAAACTGAAGCCTGAGGCTTTGTTTCAAATAACCTTAAATGTAGATTTAAGTTGGCAGTAACAAATGTTCCTATCCTTCTTTGGTGAGGATGGCAGAGACAGTGGTGTTGTGGAAAGAGATTATGTATAACAACATAGCAGGAATTCTGTTTTGGTATCTACGCTATACTACCCTGAACTAAATGCTTTCCATTTGTAATGCCTTTGTACATGCCCAAGAGTTCCTTGTACACTGCCACCTTTTTGCACAGATAGTAATTATAATTGATAGAAAACTAAATTGAGAGAAAAAGAAAAAATACGATAGCATTGTTTATAAATTACATATTTCTTATTCTCATTTGCTTCTCTTAACCCCCTGGGTTGTAGATAGTTTGTAGGAGGGAACCTTTAGGGCTTTAAAAAACTAACTAAGAGGATCTAGGATAGTATTGCCAAAACATTTTTTATCAATTTTTTTTTTTTAAACCAAAATCCCAAAGTGTGGCAAATACAAAAACATGAAGTGGGGTGAGGAGGAGGAAATTAGCTGAGCAGAGCATTGTGTTGTTATGGTATTACTGAATATTTAAAGTCAGGTTGACAATGTCTATGCTACACTGCAGAAATAATCAGATTTAAAATAGAAAACTGATTCATCAAAGGAGACACTGAGAGAGGGAGCAGAAAGACAATCAGGAGAGGAGTTGGGAGATGAGGACTGAAAAAGCTTTGAAAGATATGTTTTTGAGGAGAGCACGAACAGCATTGTTGAAAGCTAACACAGAGTTCAAGGAAGATGAACATGGAAGCAGTGGACCTTCATTTTGAAGGAACATTCGCTTGAAGGAAATCTGTTGGAAAACAGCAAGCAGGTTCAGTGGGGATTTTTGAGATCTAGCTGAGTCATTAAAATGTTCCAGCAGAAACAGTCAAAGACTGAACACTTGTCTCTTGCAAATAAGTACACAAATTCTTCTTGGTGGGTAGCTGGTGTGGAAGGTGTATTGGGCTTACATGGTAAGGGTTTAGTAGGGGGGGAGAACAGTCCAGCAGCTGCCCCATATTAGAAAAGAGCCAGTTCCAGCCGGCTCCAAAAGGAACCATCTGCTGGCCAGAGCTCAGCCAGTGAGTAACGCTGGTTGAGCCTTTGGGACAGCAGGTTTAAGAAAGGGAAAAAACTGCTGTGCAACAGCAGCTGGGAGAGAGGAGTAGGAAACAACCCTACAGACACCAAGGTCAGTGAAGGAGGAGGGCAGGAGGTGCTCTAGGCGACAGAGCAGAAGTTCCCCTGCGGCCTGTGGAGAGGCCCATGGTGGAGCAGGCCGTCCCCCTGCAGCCCATGGGTACCACACGGAGCAGATCTCCACGCTGCAGCCCGTGGAGGAGCCCATGGTGGAGGAGGTAGATGTGGCCTGAAGGAGGCTGCGGCCCACAGACGGGAGCCCTTACAGGAGCAGACTCTGGGCGGAACGGCAGCCCATGGAGAGGAGCCCCCGCAGGAGCAGGTGATCTGGCGGGAGCTGCTGCCTGTGGGGGGCCCATGCTAGAGCAGTCCACTCCTGAATAATGGACCCTGTGGTGTGGACCCATATTGGACCAGTTTTTGAAGAGCTGTAGCCTGTGACAGCATCCTGTGGGAGGGACACGCTGGAGCAGGGGAAAAGAGTGACAACGAAGGAGCAGCAACAACAAAACACTATGGACTAACTACAAACCCCATTCTCCGTTCCTTTGTGCTGCTCAGGGGGTAGGAGGTAGAAGAGGGTGGCTGAGGAGGTGGTTATAGTTTGCTTTTAGTTCTCACTGCTTTAGTCTGTTATCAATAAGCAATAAATTACATTAATCTCCCTTATGCTGAGTCTGTTTTGCTCATGATGGTAATTGGAGAGTGATCTCCCTGTCCTTACCTCAAACCATGAGCCTTTTTTTCACCGTATTTTCTCCCCCTGCTCTTTTGAGGAGGGGGAATGAGAAAGCAGTATGGTGGAGTGTAGCTGCCCATCAGTGTGAAACCACCACAATAGGAAACAGAAATCACAAGTTAAATTTTCTCTTTAATATAAATGATCTGTGGTTGATTTAAATCACATATGTTCAAGTCCAATATGAGCACTTATTTCCCTGCTTTACTACTGATGTCTCTTACCCTTTGTCTTAATAAAATGTCTGATATGTGTTTACTTACCAAGCAAAGCCTAAAAAATTAAATCGAGTTGCTATATGAAATGAAATCATATCAATTACTTTTGGAGTTTAGTTTGGTATCACATCAACTTCATGTTGTGCTAAAAATATGTCATGTTGATTCAGTACACATCATCTTTCCTTGTGGGGAAGAAAAGATGTACCTTGTGTGTCTGTGTACAAAAGCCCTTTCCTTTTTCCTGATGGTGCCATTAGCAAATTGTTCAAGGTACTTGTAGGATGTAAATATTATGAAGTCCTGTTAGTATTCCTGGAGATTTAAAAAAATGCAGGCTCCAACTCCCCATCTGTGGTTCCATGTCCCAGCCCGTCCCCATCCCCAGGGAGGTGCCTGATAACTGGGGCTGGGGCTGCCCTGGTGCCTCTGACTGACAGGCTCCTGGCTTGGGTGGTGGGATAGGCCCTGGCTGCCCCGCCCTGCCCTGACCCACCCAGGGAGCCTCCTAGACACCACCACATCCTGACCACTCAGACTAAGTTCAGAATGGTACTTAAGGTTGCGATTAAACCCATCCCTTTTAAAGTGGGTATTCACACATATGTTTCCTCCTTAGTGAAGGTGCTCACCTGAGGTAGGACTAGAATTCTTGTTTTCTGCCCCAAAACTGTCCTCACATTGAGTTTCTATTGGAATGAAGAATATTAGTGCTCATTATTGGTACTCAAATATTTTCCTAATGTCTTAACAGAATCTACCAGCAGTTTTTTTTAGGGTTATGACAGGTTCCTAAACACTAACAAGATATTGTTTTATGAAATATGCTTGCACTTTATTTTTTGTCAGTTTTGACTTAAAAAAGAGTTGGATTTCCAACTTCATACTTTTCATACATTACTACCTCAGCTTTAAAAACACAATGGTTAGAATAAAATACTGAGTTAGTTATACTGTAAATGTTGGATATTAAAGATATGTTATTGTTATGGGTTTATCTCAAACGGGCAACAAAATAATGATATTTATTAGGGAGTCTTTGATCATAAAACAGGAAACATTTGATATGTTTTGTAGAAATCTTTTTTTCTAACAGATATCAATGTCTTGAAGATGTGCAAAATCGGGTAAATTGCACCTTTTTGTTTATGAGGTTTATTATTTTCTTTACCTTGAAGCTTGTGCAGATATTCATGTGGCAGATATTAGACTCATGAAACAATGAGCAAAACAAAATGACCTCCTCTGTACTTATTACCAAGCAAGATATTTTAGGACATTGCAGTAATTGCTAATAGTGGAGTAAAAATCCTGCTGTAGGAGATAATGACAGCCTCCTTACAATGATCACAGAATCACAGAATCCTTTAGATTGGAAGAGAGCTCCAAGATCACCTACTCCAACCTATGACCTAACACTAACAAGTCCTCCACTAAACTATATCATTAAGCTCTACATACAAATGTCTTTTGAATACCTCCAGGGATGGTGACTCAACCACTTCCCTGGGCAGCCTATTCCAATGCCTCACAACGTTTTCAGTAAAGAAGTTTTTCCTAATATCCAACCTAAACCTCCCCTGGTGCAACTTAAGCCTATTCCCCCTCTTCCTATCACCTGGCATGTGGGAGAAGAGACCAATCCCCACCTCATTACAGCCTCCTTTAAGGTACCTGTAGAGTGCGATAAGGTCACCCCTGAGCCTCCTCTTTTCCAGGCTAAACAACCCCAGCTCCCTCAGCCGCTCCTCGTAAGACTTGATGATACACCTCAGAAGGATATTACTCTTTTATGGAATTTGGAGTATTGTTTCTTCTCCTTTAACAGAATCTGTTGCAGTTAAGAATTTGTTATTAGTAGAATACCAGGGCTTCAGACCTCTACTCCCATGGTCCTCCCTCACTGTAGTCAACCAGTAGCACCACCACATTTTCCTCTGTTGTTGACACCTAATGAACTTCAACATTTAACAATAATTGTGTTTATTACTTCTTGTACAGAAGCCTGCTTTTTTCCAATTGAATCTCATTTCTTTTCTGGGACTGCAAGTTCAAGCTCATCGTTTCTCTCTTTAAGTTACTCAAAATCTCTGTATTTATGGTGCTTTTCAATTATAGATCATCAGCAATTTAACTGGAATTCTTAAGGTTTTGTATAGGTCATTAGGAGGAATGCTGAATATGATACTTGAAACTGCTTTAGGTGGAAAAATCTGAGCTTTCCTTAAAAATTTCAGTGCAACATCAGACTATATCTTCTTGGATCTGACACCTGAGCAAGCGTCTAGGAATTCAGTTTTCAGCAGATCTTAGACTCAGAGAGACTGCTTTGGAACTTGCCCTCCAGTTATTACTGTGTTTGGTAAACATTAGTAGAACCATATTGTCCAAGCAGGGGTTGATTCCCATTTATGGAAGAGTGAGAAAAGCCCCTATGGATCTTTGAAATGACACCTTCTTTGTGACTATGAAGTCGTAGCCTTGTGTTTGTGCTTGAGTTCACTTTAAAATAGGTAGGATTGATACATCAATCTCCACCACCTTTTGTACTTTTTGTATTATAATCTGCATTCATTTTCCAGAACATTTAGCTGTGGCTGAATCCCAATTCTTCATATTCTTCCAAGACTTACCATCTGCTTCAGAATACATATCCAAGTGTGAAATGTCTTGGAAATAAAATTATGTAATTTTCAGGACTTGCTGAGCAACTATCTCAAGTTATTTTACTCTTTCATTTGAAAAAAAAAAAGGGGGGGGGGGGATTGTGGGTTNATTGTGTGTTTGTACAAACACATCCTGTCCTGTGCAGATGTGAATGAATGAGCTCACTGCAGTTTCCTAATTTTGGTAAATGGGGCTTTGCTGGCTGGAGATGATGGAAGGAGCCTAAGAAATAAAATAGTTCAATTCATTCTTCTGCAGCTTTTTAGATTTAGTGACCGTACCTTGCTTGCAGAAACAAAAGCATTCCTGGTGTTTATAGCAATATATGCAAATTAGTGTACTCCAGTATAGTATCTTGGGTAACTTTTGGAATATGGCTTAGGGGCCAGATTCCTAAGACAACTGTACTTTTTCTATTAAAGCACTCAGATTTTAACATTTCAATTAGAAGTTTTTAAAGATATGCATGAGTGAGGCAAGGGAGAAACAAATACTACTTCCTTAATACCTTAATAATAAACACAACTTTGTGATGAATTTGCTCTTCTGTATATTCATCACTGTATTTTTTAACGTTTCTGAGAAAATATCTTGGTATTAATAATGGGCTTCAGCAATGGCACAATACTTAATCTCCTTAATCATATTTGTATTGGTAGTCCTCAACTGACTGGAAAATTTGAGAACAGGTCTTTACTGTTGTTGTTTGTGGGTGTTTTTTAAGTTGCATTTTAAAATTTTCAGTACAGGTGTAACCACATGGGATAGAAAAGTGACAGCCTGAAAATAGAAGGAAGGGGGAAAAAGACTGTTAATAACTACTACATAAACTGAATTATGATTTTTAAAAGCAGTTATTTTCTGTGTAAGCCATCTTTCTTTGCAGACTATAATGGAACATGGCAATTTATGTCACTGTTATTCAGAAACAGAGCTCATCAAATGATATGTGGTGGAGGCTGGGGGAAAGAGAGAAAAATGTTGTTCATAATGATAACATGACCAGTGGTAAAACAGAAGTTTGCCTGCCTGCCTTCTACTAAAGTTCAGTGATCTGAAGGAAGGATGCAGAAAAAAAGTGAGACTCATTAATGATAATAGCCTTGACTGTGTCATGGTACATGAAAATGCAATCACAGGAAAAGGAGATCTGTGAGAACAACATGGGGCTTTTGGAGAGTAAACTGAGGACGTATATACACAGAGATTGTTTGTGATAATGAAAGGGAGGATCAGAAATATACTAAACAAAAGAAGGAAGAAAGAAGATCCCAAATGAGTCTCTTACAGGGCATTTTTGGTGAACCTCTATGTCTTCAGGCTGGCAGGTATGATATAAATTAGCATAATAGTAGAGTTTGCACCCAAAAGACAGCTCTAGAAATGCTTATGTAGAAAAGCACTTCCCTCATTTAAGGGAGGAATGGAGAACAATAAAACTATTTTATATCATTCTACCCATATATATTTCATTCATATGCATGCATGAATCTATAATGCAAAGATGGAATCTGTGATTATTTCAGTTAAAACTTAGAGCAGATACAGGCTTTGTAAGATCCATGATAATCTATATTTTGAAAGTGCACAGAAACATTTCAGGAGATCTGGTTGTATTTCTCCTGCCATCGTATTTAACTGAAATGTAATTGGAATGTAGAGTTATACAAAAAGTAAGAAACATGGACAAGGGAGCAGATACTGCAACAACCAAAGGGTAGAAGAAAAGCAACTGCATCTGTTCAGAATAGCATGGCTGGTACAAATGGCAAAGTAAAAACATTCAAAGAAATCCCATCGCTCCAGGATAAAATGGGAGGACTTGTAAATAAATGTTTTCTTAGGTAAGACCAGCCCTTAAGGAGGATTATAAAATAGGTTTTGTGGGAGTTGTCTTGACCTGAGAATCATGAAAGGCATTGAGGCATATCTGGTGAACCATGTGCAGATGAAAAAACAGTGGGCCCACTTCCTACCAGACTGTAAGGAAGAATTAGTTGACACAAAACAGGGAGAAGTAGCTAACGCACCAGAGGGTTGTGCTGCCATCTAGATGCACCTTGACAGGCTGGAATAGTGAGCTGACAGGATCCTCAAAAAGTTCAGGAGAAGTGCAAAGTCCTCCACCTAGGGAGGAACAACCTCACGCACCAGTACATGCTGGGGACCACTCAGCTGAAAAGCAGCTTTGCAGAAAAAGCTCTGTGGTCCTGGTGGACACCAAAGTGAGAATAATCCAGCAACATGTCCTGGCCACAAAAAAAGTACACCCTGGAAGTGTTCAAGGCAAGGTTGCATGGGGCTTTGGGCAAACTGATTAGTGGAATGTGTCCCTGCCCATGGCAGGGGATTTGGATCTAGGTGGTCTTTAAGGTCCCTTCCAAACCAACCCATTCTATGATTCTATGATTCTATGATTCTATGACTCTATGATTCTAAGGCTAATAGTAGCCTGGACTGCATTAGACAAAGTATTGCCAGCAGGTTGAGGGAGGTGATCCTCCCCCTCTACTTAGCACTGCTGTGACCACACCTGGAAGACTGTGTCCAGTTCTGGGCTCCCCAGTACAAGAGAGGAATGGACATACTGGAGAGAGTCCAACAAAAGACCATGAAGATGATTAAGGGACTGGAACATCTTTGCAATGAGGAAAGGCTGAGAGAGCTGGGGCTGTTTAGCCTGGAGATGAGAAGGCTTGGGAGGAACTGCATTAAATTATATGAATACCCGAAGGGAGTGTACATAGAGGATGGAGCCAGGTTCTTTTCTGTTGTGGCCAGTGACAGGACAAGAGGCAATGGGCACAAACTGAAACACAGAAAGTTCCAGCTGAACATCAGGAAACTCATTTTTCCTGTGAGGGTGACTAAGCAATGGAGCAGGTTGCCCAGAGGGACTGTGAAGTCTCCCTCCTTGGAGATATTCAAAGGCAATCTGGACATGGTCCTGGACAAGTGGCTGTAGGTGGCCCTGCTTGAGCAGGGCAGTTGGATAAGATGACTTCCAAAGGTCCATTCCAATCTCATCCTTTCTGTTATTCAGTGATTAGAAACAATTTTGGAATTGGCTTCAGGACAAAATTTGTTGGTCATGCTGGGCAATATTTTTAAAAGCTGTTATTTTTGTAAGCATCACATATAGCCACTGTTTTTGTGTACTGTCTGTATGCAAAAGGTTTGGGTCACCTAGTCACAATATGCTTGGAGGTTTGAGATGGGGGGGAGGGGATTCGTTTGTTGTTATTTTTTTAATACTTTTGAGGTCTGTGAATCCAGCTTTTATTTTTTTCCTCTCCTGCCAAAATAAAAAAAAACTTTTGTTTCCATACTTCTACTTTACTCTTGAGACTAGTGAGGCTGTCTCCAGAGGACTGCTGGATCCTGCTGGAGGTGATCTGTCAATGCTCTGCATATACAGGAGACATTTCTACTGAAACACAGAATATCAGGATTTCTGTTGTAGCCTCAAAGTCAGCTGTCTGTTTTTCTTATGCCTGAGTAGAACCCCCTTAGATATTGTGTGTTCTGCAGGGTAAGGAGAGACCTCAGCAATCATACAAGCAAAACAGATACCCATGTTCTTCTGGGCTCAGTGGAACTGTAAACCTCTGACAATTGTCTGAAAAGCAATATTCAGCCAGCAGTGGTATTCGGATCGAACATTTACGGATCAGAGGGTATCACAGCATGCAAACCAGGGTATTTTCAGCTGGTGATTACATTTGTTTCTTCCAAATAGTTTCTGGACCATATACTCTTAATTTTTACAGATTTGCTAGCTCACACCTTTCCTGGAGGTTAGTTAGTGATGTTGGTGCTTTCCTTTGTCGTACTTGTAGATGTTTTTAAAGTTGTGCACATTTTACCAATGGGACAAGCACTTTATCTGAAGAGAGATTTATGCATTTTTATGTGAAAGGGCACTTGGGTTTACTGAATTCCATGGTATAAGTAAGGAGAAAATATTGGGATGCTAACCCTACTTCTATGATAACAATATAATACCTCTCATTTTTAAGTGATGACAGAAAGGGGATGCTTACTGAAACAAAGTCATGCTCACTTGCCTAACCAGATCTATGCCAAGCTGCATTTATCTCATTTGCTTTCTCAAGGATAGCTATTTAATAAGTCAGGTTTCCCAAATGTCTTCCAAGTAGATAGGACTGCAATTTCAAGTGAAAACCATGCAAGTTAAATGTCTGGCATTTTGAGGGATTATTCTTGTTCAACAGGAGTTAGGCATCAAGCATTTTCAGGGGGCATTAGAATCCCTTCTCTCCACAAAGGGGATAATGGATTTTTGTAAGGGGGAGACAGAGAGAGGAGGGGAAGAACTTGTTTCATCTACATAATGTCCATCGTGATAGCTTCTTCCAGTTATTTTTGGACTAAGAATAGTAATTTTGAATAATACCAGCAGGAGAGTGTGCAATGTCTCTCCAGAAAAAAGTTCCTAGGAGAATGCAAGAATAACTTGTGATTTGGATAGATAAAGAAGCTTTTTGGAATATCTGATTTTGTACTACTCTGTGATTGGTATCATTCACCATCTATGCCTTACAGTTATGCTGATTTGTTATGAAGATGGTAAGGAGACTATTGTCCACATTATTTTAAATATGCTAAGTTGATTAGTGTTGGAGACAAAATCACATGATCATAGAATCTGAAATCATTTAGGTTGGAAAAGACCCTTAAGATCATCAAGTCCAACCATCAACCTAATAGTACCAAATCCACCACTAAACCACGTCAATAAGCTCCACATTGACGCATCTCTTAAATACCACCAGGGATGGCGACTCCACCACTTCTCTGGGCAGCCTGTTCCAATACCTAACAACCCTTTCTGTGAAGAAATTCTTCCTGATATCCAGTTTAAACCTCCCCTCGTGCAACTTGCCTCACATCCCATCACTTGACACCTGAGAAAAGAGACCAACACCCACCTTGCTACAACCTCCTTTCAGGTAGTTATGGAGGCGATCAGGTCTCCCCTCAGACACTTCTTCTCCAGACTACACAACCCCAGTTCCCTCAGCTGCTTCTCATAAGTCTTGTTTTCTAGTCCCTTCACCAGCTTTGCTCCTCTTCTCTGGACATGTGCTTGAGCCACTCAATATCTTTCTTGTAGTGAGGGGCCCAAAACAGAACACAATATTCAAGGTGCAGTCTCACCAGTGCCAAGTATGAGGGGACAATACTTCCCTAGTCCTGCTTGCCACACTATTTTTGATACAAGCCACAGTGCTATTGGCCTTCTTCACCACCTGGGCACACTGCTGGCTCGTGTTCAGCTGGCTGTTGACCAACACTCCCCAGGTCCTTTTCTGCCGGGCAACTTTCCAGCCACTCTTCCCCAGGCCTATACTGCTGCATGGTCTTGTTGTGGCCCAAATGCACCACCCAGCTTTTAGCCTCGTTGAGTGCCATACAAATGGACATGGCCCATCAATTTGGCCTATCCAGATCCCTCTTCAGAGCTTTCCTACCCTCAAGCAGCTCAATGCTCCTGCCCAGCTTGGTGTCATCTGCAAACTGAGGGTGTACTTGATCCCCTCATGTGGATCATTGATAAGAATAATAAACAGAACTGGCCACAATACTGAGCCCTGGGGAATGCCAATTGTGAAAGGCCACCAAATAGATTTAACTCCATTCACAATAACGCCTTGGGCCTGGAGATCCTGAGAGTTTTTACCCAGCAAACAGTGTCAAAAATAGAATCATAGAATCATAGAATGGTTTGGATTGGAAGGGACCTTAAAGATCATACAATTCCAACCCCCCTGCCATGGGCAGGGACACCTTCCACTAGACCAGGTTGCTCAAAGCTCCATCCAATCTGGCCTTGAACACTTCCAGGGATGGGACATCCACAGCTCCTCTGGGCAACCTGTGTCAGTGCCTCACCACCCTCTGAGTAAAGAATTTCTTCCCTAGATCTAATCTAAATCTACCCTTTTTTAGTTTAAAACCATTACTCCTTGTCCTATCACTACATTCCCTGATAAAGAGTCCCTCTCCTGCTTTCTTGTAGGCCCTCTTTAGGTACTGGAAGGCTGCTATAAGATCTCCCTAGAGCTTTCTCTTCTCCAGGCTGAACAATCCCAACTCCTTCAGCCTGTTTTCAGCGGAGAGGTGCTCCAGCCCTTAGATCGTCTTTGTGGCCCTCCTCTGGACTCATTCTAACACATCCATGTCCTTCTTGTGCTGGGCGCCCCAGAGCTGAACGCAGTACTCTAGGTGGGGTCTAACAGGAGCAGAGTAGAGGGGGAGAATCACCTCCCTCGACCTGCTGGTCATGCTTCTTTTGGTGCAACCCAGGGTACAGTTGGCTTTCTGGGTAGCAAGTGCACATTGCCAGCTCATGTTGAGCTTCTTATCAACCAACACCCCCAGATCCTTCTCCTCAGGGCTGCTGTCAATCCATTCTCCACCCAACCTCTATTTGTGCTTGGGATTGCCCCAACCCAGGTGCAGAACCTTGCACTTGGCCTTGTTGAACTTCATGAAGTTTGCACAGGCCCACCACTCAAGCCTGTCAATGTCACTCTGGATGGCATCACTTCTTTAAAAGTCATTGTTTCCTAAAATTGCTCTTGTTCTGATCAGAATAGTTCCCAAAATGCAAAGATGAATAAAAATAAATAAATAAATAAATAAAACAACCAAACAACAACAACAACAACAACAAAAACAACAAACCACTCAACAAAAACAGCTATGAAATCATTCTAACTTTATCAATGTAAGCCATATTGACAGGTCTCATCTATGGGTGCATGCAGGTCTCCCAACAGGCATCAGACATTCTTAGGTCAAATTCTGTCTTTGTCAACAGAAGATTTAATCTTTAAGAATGTCTTCCCATAATGGAGAAAAAGTTCCCAAAGCCCCAGTCTTGTCTCCTCATTACAGCAAACAGAATTTTAAATTTCCATTTGTTTAAGAATAAATAGTAATCATTTTGTGGGTAAAAAGAATGTACTTTTATATGAATCTTTTGGGTCTCTATCATAATGTATTTCTCTTGCCTGAAAGATGGAAGAGACATACTTAGGCATGCCAAATGTTGTGACTTTGAACCTGCTGTTGTCATTGTTAATTCGTATGAATGTTGATTCTGTATGAATTTGTATTGGGACATAAGAAGAAATATTACACAGATTAAATCAATATCATTGGAAGGCACGGGGAAAAACTTTACCTGAGAAGATGTGCTCTACAGACAAGGCTGTTTATTTGAAGAGTGAAGAGAAACATTGGTGACCTGCCTATCCCAGCTAGTTATGATCTTAACATTAATGGCTACTCCTCTTTTGTCTTTATGCTGCAATTAATATCAAGTAGCCAGGTGATCACACAGTGCTTCTTTTAAGATGCAAGAATAAAGAAACAATTAAAGGAATCCATCTGGACTCTCCTCCCTCCTCAGCATAAACCATGTCACCAGAGTGAAATGTTCAATTAATTATTTACATAGGTTCTCCATACATCATGCTAATGTCATCATCCCACAAGCAGAAAACAGCTTGCACCTGAAACATTGTGAGATTACAGGTTGTAGTGGACAAAAATCTGAGTAGGAATAACTGGTTGGAAGCCTTTACTTTTCAGTACTCCTACTATTATCCTGTCTGGGGAAATGACACATAAAAGTACTAAAGTGACTTTATTACAATTAACTAGTAATCATGATTAACTAGTACTTTAACAGAGCAAAGCTATGATACTGTATAGTTGAAATTAAATGTGATTATCTAATTAACTGGACAATGCTTCCTTCCTGTCTTCTCAGAAGGTATCAATTCAATATCTAAAAATTAGCATTCCGAAGACAAATAAAATGATGGACATTTTTATAAGGATATTGGGGCACACTTAATAAGCTACTTGACAAGTAGTGATAGCAAGTCAGCATGAGAATGAGATGTATACCCAGAGCTGGTCCCCAAGTCTGATGCTTCCCTATCACCTAATCACTTCCTCTGAGCTTGGTGTTTCTTTTTTGAATGGTATTAAAAGCAGTCTGAATTGTCATGTGCTATTTTATATGTGAGAATTCTTAGGTAAGAGCCTCTTTTTGCCAACTGATAATGTCTAGTTTTTAAGTGAAGAGTTTTGTCTCAGTTACTGTTCATAGAAGCATCCATTCATTTTGTAGCACTAATTTGGCATTGTAGCACAACCTTATACTCAACTAAGAAATTACCAGACATTTTTATTGGTTTAAAGAGGTTTAAAGATGCTTTGATCCAAGAAAGTTGCAAGTACTTACCTACAAATTAGGTGATTAACATGCCACATCATTCACAAAATATGAGATTTTCCTGCCTGTAAGTCAGGCACAACAAAAGATGGATAAGTTATAACAATCCAGAATCTCTGAACTCTCCTTTACCGTGTAGCTGAGCAAAACTAAGTGAAGGAAACTGAACTTTCTAAGTGTCATTGTTAGCAGGCACTAAAAAATTAAATTGGGAGAGTGTGGGAGAGGGGCATGACAAAAGGTGAGAGACTGAATGCTTTTCCTCCACAATATTTTTTCTTCTCCCTTCTTATGAAGATAATATGTAACCAGATGCTTTCCCAAGGCTGTAATAAGCCAAACTCATCTTTGGTATAACGATATTGACCTTTGCTGGCCAGCACGCAAAATGAGTGTATTTCCCTTCTCCTTCATCAATGGTCTGATCATTTTTATTTTGATGGCATCATTTTTGAAGCCATTGCTTTTTCATTCGTGAACTCTCTCTCTTCTACTGTGACATTTTTACTTGGAGCTGGAGATTTATTAAATAATTCTAAAAAAGAAAGAAGAGAGCTGGGAATAGGACAGATGGATTCATAGATGGGAGAGTTTAGGGGTTTTGTTTGTTTGTTTCTTTATCTCTGGACTGTGTTGTTTATGGGAGCCAGCCTCTGAAGGATGCCTCAGAAATATTCATAGGTTCTCTTTCTTTCTAAAGCCCATAATAATGTTTCTAAATTTTGGTGTGTCAAGTAAATGCACAAACGTTGGACTACTGTCAAGTAAATGCACAACTCTCTATTCCTATAACAGCTATAAATTGGCAATAGCTGCCATGAGTTAGGTAAAGCCAATTTTTGTCTTTAATAGACAAATGTCCACTGACATGTTGGAAAGGTTATTTCTTGTCTTTCAGAACCAAGGAAAGGCAAACCTTTCAACAGTGGGTAAAATACTATGCTTCCATTTTGTTGAATGTCAGACCAGACTGATGGTGTCTTCTGGCCTAAAAATGTGTGACTTTGCTCAGTGCCTCAACCTTGCAAATTTTATTTTGAAAGGCTAATTTGAATCCAAAGAGACCTCTGTTAGTCCAGGAGCTAGTGCCTGAGGGCATTCTTAGGTTCTCCTCTTAGGGGAGAGGGGAGCATCTTAGATGAGGATCACACTTCTGGATTTATTTCATGTAAACACTAGTTTTCCGGATGATCAGTCAGTAGTCTACTTCCAAATCTTCTATTCTCTTGTCTGGTTACCACATATACATGAACTCTAATCACCCCCTCTCATGTTTGTCACAGTCTGCTTAAACGAGGAAATATCATGATGGGTTTTTCTTTTCAGTCCCTGGACATGTATGACTCTAAAACAATCATTTTTAATTGAATTCTTTCTTTATTTCTGCAGTGCTGAACTAAACGTTTTTGAATGTTTTGGAGTACTATAGTTGCTTGACATACTTGGCACTCATCGTTATCACAGATATCTCCAAGAAGAAACTGTAATGTTCTACATTATCCTTGCTTCCTCCTAACTGATATCACAACTGGCCATTTGGCAACCACAGGGAAATAAATTAAAAGGTGAGGCCAACAAGAAGGTCAAACTACAGTGTTAAGGCAGTGATATCAGCCATAGCAAAGTTGGAGAACCTTAAAATAAAGGGAAAAATAGTTTGTAAGCAGTGTTTCCTAAAGAAAACTTCGACAGGTTCCTTTGACAGATAGAACACATTTTAGTATTCAACATGTATTATTTCCAGGGTTAAAACCCTGTTCTTAACAACAATCTTTCTGAATAGTGCTTCAGTAACACTGGATGATGCTGTTGTTTTTTAACATTTTAGATAACAAAGCACTTTTCAGGACTAAACCGTGGAATATGAAACAAAAGCAAGCTCATCTTTTCTGGGCTTGATAGTTACTTTTAGGTTGTGTGATCTCCACCCTACTCATTTTTAGAACCTATTATTAGCTGCTGTTAAAATAAGTATATGGGAGGGAAAGTTTATTAGCTTAGGTCTTTCTTCAATCTTCTTTGCTCCTTTCACAGGCACATACATTTTGTTTACAAGCTACTTTTGGAATAATCTTTGGTATATTGTGTTTTTTTTTTTTTTTTCAAACATAGGTGCTCCACATCCCACTGGTGACTGTACTACCTGACTAACTTGCTGAAGACGACAGTATTCTTGCCTTTTCTTTCTTGAAAATAATACCATCCCCTTTCACTGCAGATTGTTTTATGTCATGTTAATTCATTTAATGGAGTTTTTAATAATTTATGGTTACTTAGCTATAACATGAAAAAGTGACTACTTCAAATGACATTACTCTGGAAAACTGTTACAGAGGGGATGAGTTCAGTGGAGTAATCCACATACTGTTATCCACTCCAATTTTAGCTGGATAATCTAATAATTACTTGAATTAAATGGTTTATTAGGTATAGAATACATCATATTAAATCAAAACAAATAATCCAGACTGCGGAAAGCAAGCTGGGTAAAACTCCTAGAAGATAAGTATGTCTCTTGTACCATACAGTACAGAGAAGGCTAGTATGAACAACAAATTTCAATTGTATGTGAGAATAAATTTAGACAATATACATTGGCAATACTCAATAATAAAAATATGTCAGGGTAAAATTGCTTTTAATGTCTTTTAAAAAAATACATAATCATTAATCAGTAGCTTTCAAAATAGTTCAAGACCTTTCCAAGAATCTTAGCAGATGACATACATGAACTATTGATCATGTCATGATCATGTCATTTGTCATGGTCAGGACATACAGTGACTAAACTAGAGAAGGAATTTCCCAACATCTTTCAAGGGAAGGTAATAAAACAAACAAGAAAATAATAATAACAATAATAATAATAATAATAATAAATGCTACTTTCAGTAGTTTTCCTCACTTTTAAATAGTTTTTAGGCAAACTAGTGACTAGTTCATTTTGATCAGCTGCTCATTGAGTTGAGTTTTACTACCTATTTGCCTATGGATTTGGGGGTTTCTATTATTCATTCCCATTTTTTCTATTATTATTCTATCATTATGTGTTTTCTATTTTTTCTATTATTGATTTTCTACTCTGTTTGGATTGTGAAAACCTGTTTGAAAAGAGCAGGCTAAGAAATGAACAGAATATTAAAGACTGCCTTCAAAATCTGAGTTTCTTCCTACAAGATGTAGGCTATCTTAGAAATATAGTCCTTTAATATTTCAATTGTTTTGTATTTGTCTGTTTTTCTTGACTCAGCTTACTGTTAAGGCTTGATATATGGAAAACAAATTGGGTTGTTGTTATGGTTGCTTACCTCCTTCTGGCAGTTGCAATGGTTTGCTGCACTTATGATTCATAATGGTTTCCCATCTGCTGCTTGCTTATGTTCAAGATGCTGTGCATTTTTAATGTTTAAATTGTTAGTTCTGGGTCTAATCTTTAAATTGTTAGGTCTGAGTTAGTCTGGGGACAGGATTCTCCTACTGCCTTTCCTTCTGGATGGAGGTTGCCACTCTGAAAACAAATGTGTATAGTGTATGGAAGGGGGTGATACATGCATGAAAATTCTTTTTGAAGAGGAAAATTAAAATTCTACTGTCAGTACTGCTCCACTGTGTATTCCCTTCAGTCTTCAAGAAGTAGATTCTTGACAGCGCATCTCTTTCACTGGCTAGATTAAATACTTATTTCAACACTTTCTTAAAAAAATAAACTGGGGTCAAAACTCCAAGTACTGGAAGCAGATTTGGTATCCAGGCAAAGTAAAATGTTCACGTCATTTATTTAGACCATTCCTGAAAGTAGCTACAGGTCTTAAATGCATCTGTTTTGGGGGGCTGAGTCTGAAATGTTTAAAACATATCTTATTTACAGAGTGAAAAAAATATTCTTCCACTTTAAGATTGTCTGAAATTGTACAATTTTTTAAAATCTTGGCTGAAAATATTTATTTATTTGTAAGATTTCTACCACTTGATCTAATACAGAAACCATCTGTTTCTCTATAACTCTCTTCAGTTAACAATTAAGAAAATTACAGGTTATTCTTGAATCTACTTCGTTCAGGAATGAGGACTTGCATATATAGATCATAATTTATTTCATTAGTATAGAATCAGTTCTGGTTATGTGATTTAGCACAGTAATCATTGTGGATTTTTCTTCTATGAGAGCCAACAGATAACAATAATAAAGAACCCAGACATCTTACTGAGATAATGGCAGAAGACTTTGTCTTGCAAGCTGGATGTGTTCATAGGGTCTCTTTTTGGCTAATTACTTTGTGATCACAGTGGATGCTCATTCACTGTGTGGTATATGCACACAAAGTGTGCAGCAGGCTTTCAGTAGCAGGTTGTCTCAAAGGCCCAGAGGGACTTGAGAAGCAATAAGGTTGGAGTGGCCCTGACCACTATTGTGGGCCCTTGTCTGAGCCGTGGCTGGGGCAAAGTCTGCCTCTGCCTCATATTGATGGAGATGTGGGAGTGTAACTCTAAGCTACTAGTGTCAGATAACTCATGAAACCATTAACTCATTTACCATTAAACATTACTGTTCATCACAACATCTCTTCTGAAAATGTCTTTACCATCTTTCTTAGGCTTGAATAACTATTTTTACTGTTTAGATTTTAGGTTTTTAAGTTTGACAAAGACTACCAAGTAGATAGCTTTGGGACATATTTACAACTTCTCATCCTGATATGACAGGCACAAGGTGCAGTTCAGGTTCAGTGTCCATATTTCATCTTCTGTCAAGGCTCTAGAGACCATTCAAACAGCTAGAGATGGGCAGGAGGATGCTCCAGCTCTTCTCTTCAAATATCTTCTCTTTCTTTACCTTTTCATGGGGATTGGGATAAGAGAAGGGAGAAGGGAAGGGGCAGGGTTTCTACTTCCAGACTTACTTTATCCTAGTCTAACACATGCAAGTTGCAACCTCCAAGTTTACTCGAGAGAGAGTTAGCAAGATTCGGTGCATCTTGGAATTATTTAAATGATTTTTGGATTATTTAATGCTTACTTACATAGTTCAAGAAATGCTACAGGCAAATTCTGCCATTCTGAAAGCTGAAATCCATGCCACATGTCAGAGTATAAAATACTTCTAAATATGTGTGTTTTTGTTATTTTTTTAAGTATTATCACAGAGTAACAATTTAATCTTCATAGTCAAGCCATGCATGAAATCTGAATGTGTCCTTACCTGATACCCTACTTGTATTGCAAAATGGATGTTAGTAAAAAGCATAGAAATATTTTGAGGATATTTTTCTATGAAAAAAGAGGTCTTAATGTATAGCTGCAAATTTTCACCAGCCTGTTTCTTAATTCATAACATTCTGCAGGTTCTAAATAATGACTGTATCTTCTCCTGTCTGTAATTTGAATAAGATGGAAAGCCTGTTTATTTCCTGGGTAATGGCGTATGGGGCACACTGGGCACAGTGATAACAAGTACCCTTTTAAAAGCAGATTCATTATGCTCCCTTCAGGTACTTGCAAGGGCTCGAGGCAAGATAGTGGGTGAGATGGATCATTGAGCTGATCAGATATGGCAATTGCTGTGTTTTCTGTGTGCTCAAGGACGACATGATTTTAACCAAGCATAAACATTTTACAGCTGGCTGCTACAAATCTGTTTTATTTGTTTAGGAGTTAGGGAAGAAGGTATGTTTCCCAAAGGTTGTGGGAAAAGTCTATGGTATGGATGCATAATATGATGACAGATTTATATTTAACTGATAGCTTGTAGCAGACATTTCATCAAGGAGCAGAGCTCAGAGTCTGATATTACTTTGTAAGAATAAACAAGTGTATTGCTTCTGGTTTTCACAGGGGTTGCCATTGTAGAGGGGAAAGCTGTTTGGGATTCTTTTCCCCAGGAATATAAAAAGCTTTTTTGTTTATTTCTAACTAAAGCATGGGGTACCTGGAAAAGTTGAAGAGAAATATAATATCTTATATGAATGTGTGGCAAAAATGCTTGTGTTCTTTAATTTTTTCAAAAACTGGATATATGCAACATATTTGGGGAAACAACATTTAATTGCAAGAATTACTGGAAGAAAGTGTTTTACTTTGGTATTCTCAAGAAATTCTAACTGAAGGATAAATGAAATCGTGGCATCTAATAAAGAGACAAGCGCCTAAAAAATGTCGAATGTCAGGAGAAATAAGGTACCTAACTCCATTAGACCCTTTCATAAATCTGCACAGTAATCTATAATCATCTTAAAAGCTTAAATATTTTCTGCAAGTTTGGCTTCTGGACTGCAGGTGAGGAAAACATCCCAGTTGAGGGTGAGCTCTGCAGGAGAGTGATGTGCTTAATCATGTGTGTTCCCATTTCCCAAATTTAAGAAGAACCTGTGACAACTGTTTTAGTAAGAGGAAATCTTCTATTTTCATGTCCGTAAGCTCTGTGAGCCTCAGTGATCTAGTGCTAGTGAAACATGCATAATGAAGCACATAGATGGTTTGAATATTTTTCCTTTAATACTGTTTTTGAATGTCATTACAAAACTCATTGCTTTAGCTGTGTTCTCTTTTCACCAGCAAGATGCTTGCTATAAAATGAGAAGGTAGAAACAAGAGTCTGTTGATGGATTAAACTATAAATACAAGTGATAGCAGAACTTTTAACAAAAAGCTTGTTAACTACCCTTTAAATTTAATCTTGGTACTTGTAGAGTCAGAAATTTAGAGAGAAGAGTATTCAGCAGCTGGAGAGGATGTAGAAACAAAATAGCTGTGACAGAGACCTGGTGTGGATAGGTGTGACCAGGAGGTGAAGAGCCTGATGGCATGGAGTCTGACCAAGCACCAGAGAAGACAGTGTCCATCCACCAGCTCACAAAAGGGGCTACATGCACAACCAAAAACTTCTGAAAAGCTGCAACAGCAGCAAAAGCAGAATTAAATTTATGTGGATTTGGATTTGTTACATAACGTGTCCATGCTTTATCTTTTCTAAGGGATTTTGAAAGAAAAGCATTTGACTTCCTCGGGTTTCCAATGATGTTCACATCCCTCTGGGCTGTTTGAAATGCTTGATTGAGATCATATGATGTGCTTACAGATGTGGTATATTTATTCAGGAGTGTGTATGTATTTAAAGTCAATGTGTGTGCATGCCTGTGTGTATAAATATATGTAAAGATATCTATAAATATATAAACATGTTTATATAAAACTAGATCACTCTATTTTCCCAAGGACAAATGCCTCATTTTTTGACACATTAAGCTGAGGTACTTCTGTTGTGACATGGTGTTAGCCTTCACGTCACTGTTGTTTATAATCTTTTGCACTCAGTCCACCTTCCAGCTAAACTAGAAGGAAGTATTGAATTCGTGGTAGACGTATATGCTAGACATTTGTGGAATGACATTTTATATATGCTACTTTATTTTCAAATTTCCTAGAAGTTGTTTCAACTACTGAATTTCACTGCTGTCACCACTGCTATTCTGCCAAACAAAATACATTAAATATGTCTATTTCGTAATCTCACTGGTGAAGTGCTGAGAAAAGTGTTAATATTTTGTAGAGGATGTTGTTTCCCTGTCCCTTGAAATATTTCCATGTTTCATATCACCCATTTTTAGCTGTCCTCTGTGGGTGTGTAATGAATAGAAAGAAAAAAATCCATCTGAACCAAGTAAAGGGATACATAACTAAAGTCCAGTGTCCTAGGCTTTTTTGTTGTTGTTGATAATGCTTCCAAAGGAGTGACATTAAAATGAAGGTTTTCATATGACCTGTTTTTGACAGGTGCCAGCACCTCACCTGCAAGCTCATTGTATTTCCTATCTGGCATGAAGTGGTAATGACAGTCTATAAATTAAACTATTTTTGTTTTACCAGCTTATTTATTTTCCATTTCACTATAAGTTGTTTAAGTGTTGATTGTTGCCAGATGAGAAGAGTTTGTTGTTACATGGATGTACATGGACACTTACTGCCATTCAGAGGATGGAACTGCTTTTCCTCAAGCTGCACAGAATTCCTGGGGCCGCAGACTCTGCTGTCTGTGGTATCCTTGTGGACAGATTTACATAGGCAAAAGTCTTTTGACTTCTTGTTTGATGCAACTTGAGCTTTCCCTGGAAGTCCATTCCAGCTGTACCTTTGGTAAAAGTGACCTACATACTGCCCAGGGATCTATTCCATGCTGAAGAGTGCCTTTGTTTTATCCAGCAGACAGGAGTCCTTATCAGGGGCTGGTGATACTCATACAGTCCTTAGATCAATCTAGCAGGTGTGTTTATTTTTAAATTATTCACAGGTGTTTCTGTTACAAGATGGAAGCAATTCAGTAAAATTGTTAGCAAGATGAAACTATGCCTGGCTCCAATAAAGTTCTCCAGTGGCGTTCATAATATGGCATATCATAGCTAGTTATCACTAAGATAAGAATCCTTCTCTTCATAAATGCTTTTGGTGACAGTGTCCAACTTTATACAAAGTGGCTTATATGCAAAGCTTGCCTTTTAAGCTTTCTCAGTAGTAAAGATTCCAAACATCGTCTTAGATGCCTTGGAAAGCCCCAGACTCTACTATTGTAACTTTCTGCAAACCTTTGCCTGCAATACAAGCATCACTATATTGTGTCACTACACCAACTGTATTTGAATCTTTAATACCTAATTCAGATGTTATTTAAATGAGTTTCCACACCTCTTCATCCACAGGAAATTCATATGAACATATCAGACTACCCTTTCTATTTTCAAGTGCACAGCATTTGAAAGAACCCTTCTTTCTTTTCCCACTATCTCTTCACATCTGTCACCATTCACCACAGTGTCAGAATTGGATGAGCCATTTGAATCCTACTCTGGGGGTTTCTCCTCTCCCTTCAATTTCCTCTTCTCCTGCCTATTTTGGAGGCTCTGACTTTTTTTTTTTTTTTTTTCAGCTGGTAACTGTACACTGCCTAAAATCATGCTCTTGTGGTATCTAATTTTAGCAAAACTACTCTAGCTCCCACCTGGTTCTCAGGTTTTTTTTTTTTTTTTTTTTCCTTTTTTTTTTCCTTTCCCTTTTCTCCAAAACCCCTGTGCTGCATAGATGCCCTCTGGATCTCTGTCGTTGAGTCTTTCTTGTCTGCCTTGTGCCCTTTTTCTACCTCAGAAGCATGATGAAGCAAGGCTCCTAATGAGCTATTCCCTGATCAATTTAAGGTGCAAGCTTATAGCTTATTCTTCTTGTTTTCACTTCTGCCTTTCACAAAGATAATCACTGTAACCTTCTCTGCTTTCTCTCTTCTCCTGTCTTTTGTGATTATATAATTTCCTAATGATGTGTTGTTGACTGGTCACCTACAAATCTGGAGAAGCAAGTAGTCCAAAGGACAACTAGTTTTGACAGCAGAAAGTGAAAAACTATTTTTGTGATCTATTAAATGAATACTAACAATACTTTGTACATTCAGCTGAAGTTGTTTGCAAATGCTTCTGGATTAAAAATAATTACAAAACAGGTTCTGATATTCCTACCACAAATAGTAAAATAGCTCCAGATTGCTACCGTGAGAATTTTCACTGAAATCAATGGGATTATTCCTTTAGTATACTATGAAAAAATATTGGATTAAGGTAAAAATCTAAATTCTATGAATTCTTGACTATTGCTTAATCAGAAGTTTCGTATAAGGGATTACCACTGCAGGTTTTGAGAATGTTTTTCCCTTTTGGTACTCAGAACCACAGATACTGGCAACAGCATGACTGGGAAATGCTAGTTCTTAACTGGCTTGAACTGCTATTCTTTCTGCTGATTCTTTTGCTTTTTTGGCTTGTAAGAAAGGGATATTGTCTTTCTTATTTTAAGTAGTCAACCCTTCCAGGTACAAAATTTGTCTCACTTAATATTTAAAAAGTTTCATTCAGGTGGAGAGTTCTGTGGTAGTAAGTCATTATTATTAAGAACTTCATTATGTGCAGGCAAAGTGCAATTGGGTATACCATTTTCATGAAAAGTAACATAAGGGTATTTATTACTATTCAAAAGCTATAACAGCTACGCTTGAATTAATGGGAGGCTTGCAGTGCTGAAAGTGATGGAAAACAAACAGACAGAGTAGATAATAAGGTTATAATAATATTTTGGAGATTTGCATTGTTTAAAGTGAAAGCATGACTTCAAATACCTATAGAGATGACAAAATTACATGCCTGTTAAAATTTATAGAATCAAGAATTCTCTATGGTCTGCTGATTATTAAGTTTGCATAGCATTTCTGTCTGCCAGATATTACACTCATACAATTTGAAGTCTGTATTGTAACCGTCCAGTTTAATAAAATGCTCGTACAAGTTAGAACTTGCAGCATATCTCATCTAGAGTAAACTGCAAGATCGGAAAAACCTGAAATATATATATATTTTTATGTAGCAGTTTATGTGAAATTCAGAGTCAGTTTCCTTCAAGGTTTAATCTAGTTCCGTTATTTCCCTCAGGGTTTTCCATTTTCGTCCAGTTTTACTACATTTAGAAATATCTCGGTGGTCAATTAAACCCCTCTTCAAGTAACCTTAAGGTATCTTTTTTTTTAACATATTTTTCCACTGAAACTTTATTTAGACTAAAAACATTTTAATTTCACCTAATCCTTTTCAAGTACATAATTAACACTGGCCGTGAATGGTAATGGCCATGAAATGCACAGGTTTTTTTCATCAAAAGTCTACCTGGATAAAAATTAAAACTATGCAGTTTTCACAGTGTCCAGGTAAGGGACTGTGTGTGTAGGGTGTGTTTGTGTGTAGCCATGTACGTATATTTGTGTGTGCATGCACTTTTCAAAGTGCAGTCAAAGTACAATAAGTAATATTTCAAAGCACAATATCTAATATTGCAAATGTTTCATTTCAGTCTGGCTAGAAAGTCTACATGTCATACAAAAGCTTTAATCTTTGTTTTCTGAAAATTTGGCTGAAGCTCAGTTAAAAGACTAGCAGAACACCTTCCCCCCCCCCTTTTGTGTGTGTGTGTGTGTGTATGACTTCAGCTCTGTACCATTTGTAGATTCCTTGTCACGCAAAGTGAGTATGTAATATGATTAAAGCAATTCTAGCCACTGAAAGTGCTTAATTTTGGTTTTCATTTGATTTCCTTATCAGTGTAATAAGTTACCCACAGGAAAAAAAAATAATGAGTGATCAGAATTTCATTCTTCACCTGAGTATTTTATCACCTTAAAATTATTATTTTTTATTTATTTTGCAAACATTTTGAACAGTTTTGTCAATAAATATATATCAAGTCATGCTGTTGCTATCTGAAAAGTAACCTTTACTATTTCAGTTACTTCTTTCCCAGAAAAATGTCTTTCAGAGTGAATTTCTTCATTCTTACCAATTTGGAAGCATACAGACAAACAAAAAACAGTTGTGTTTAGCCAGGGCTATGGTATCAATACTAGGGTTCTCAGCTGGTGTAAATATTCAAAACTGTACTGGTTTCTATCAAATCAAGGTAAATTGCATCAGTGAAGGTATTTTCTTGCTTTTGTCCTAATGATGGTACTTTTGTTGTTTTCTTAATCTCCTGTCATTGGTGAGCAAGATGTCATACTTGCTTCTCCCTTTTCCCCCAGAATTCAAGTGTGTCTCTTTTATTTTTTGTTACAGGACATTTTTGTATGTTTGTTTTTTAGACAGCCACTAAATAATAATGAATTAAATTAAAATGAAGTACCCAGATTTGATCTGTTTTCTTTCCTGCTTGTTAAGGATTTATTTATTTTTTCTTTCATTAAGAAAGATGCTGTGCAATAAGATGTATTTGACATAGAGCTCACAGGACTCGTTATCTCTGAGTTATTTCTTTGTTTTTATTTAAGGGAACCATGCAAAGCAAAAACAGAAGAAATCTCTCCTTACTGACTGTAGTAATTATGCAGAGTGCCTGCCTAAGTTTTTATATGAAGATTTGCTGATATATTATTTTATTATATTTCTGAACCTCTCACATTTGATCATCCAATAAAACTACGCTACTCTCATATTTTTCATTATTTGGAATACAAAGACTAGGCCAGGTACAACTATTATATCATAGTTCCTTTACTACCTATTCACAGTTATGCTAAGCTTCTTACAGTACTGTAATAAGATAAAATGATAGTCGTCTTTCTTGCTTGATTCATTCTTTCATGGAAGATTTATGTACCTATGAAATTTACGTTTACATTTTTAATAGTGAAGAAATGAATACATGCTATTCTCTGTAAAAGTGTGCTTCACATGTATGACACTGAAGCAGAAAGTATAAGGCTGGGGGTGGTTTGTAATTCCAATGGGAGTTCATTGCACAGCCTTGGAGATGCCTCAGAGAAGGTTAATCTCTTGCTTGGATGATCAGTATTTTTGCAGTGAATAGTTGCACTGTGACCAAGAAACAAAGTTATGAACTATAGATACTCATCCTGGAGATTTAGTAATCATCACCTTTGTGCTTTTACCAAGATGTCCGTGAAACCACAATTTGGAAAGCACCATACAGCTTTGCTTTGATATTTTAATACTCCTAGACTTTAAGGCTGAATCCAAGGGATGAGGAATACACAGAGCCAGCAGACTGAAATCCGGTCCTCTGTCGCCCTGGCAGTCTTTCAGAAAGCTGTTACTGAACCTTGCTCTTCTGACGGCATAAAGTTTCCTTCTGCTTTTCAGCCTAAATGTATCAGTAGGCAGTTCAAACCAAATTGTTCTTTCACCAGCACAGCCTTTTGCAGGTTGTTTGCTTCATTCTTTTTATTTACCCACAGGTATTCATAGAGAAGAGATATAGCCAGTCACAGCCTTTGAGAAGGTAGGCTGAACAAGCTAGGTTCTTCTGGTTTTCCTTCCTATAATAGGCTTTCCCTCCTCCTAATTATCTTGACACCTGCACCAGCGTGTGTTCGTCTTTCCTAGAGCCTGAGGAACCTGAAATCTATATGCTTTAGTCTAGGACTTAACATCAGTGCCTTGCACAACAAGACAAACTTTCCCTGCCACTACTGGAAATAATGGCCAAGGGTTTACTAAGAAATAAAACAGTCCAGACCCAGCCTCCTTCCTTCAAAACAAGTAACAGGGTAGAGCTTGTGTCCTTACACTCTTTATCTCTAGCTTGGGATGAATTTCTTAGTACTGCCTGAGGGAATAGACCTTGGCCTTCACTGTTGTGCAGAGCTTTGCTTGGGAACTACAAGAGACAAGTGCTAGCTGTTGCAGGCCAAACCAGAGCCACTGGGTGTGTGAGGTTAAATGGCATGGAGCCCACACTGACTCAGGCTCTGCTCCTGTTCAGCTTATTAGCACAGACACAGTCTCTGTTGCTGTGGCTACAGACACTGTGGTGTCTGCTGCTGCTTCACGTGGAAATTCAGAATGATCCTTCAACTGAGTCTTGTATATTGATCTTCATCATCCTCTGTCAATAACTCTTGACTGGGATTTCCTATTAATTCCTCAGTATATGAACTTACAATTTATACTGAATTTCATCCCCTTTTGTTACTTTTGTCTCCAAGGTCATTTAGGTTTTTTTTGTTTGTTTGTTTGTTTTGTTAGTTTTTTTGCATGGTATCTGTACTCCTCTAATAGTACCTTCCAACTTCATGTCCTCAGCAACTTTTAAGAGCCAACTCTTTTTTTTTCATTTCTTTATGCTTTCTTTTCTACAAAACTGGTTTCTTCCTTCTTTTCCTCTCCCTCATAACTTCTACTTTTTTTTGTGTGTGTGTGTGATAAATTATTTTAATTTTAAAATTCTGTGTATTTCACCTGAGCCAAAGATATTTTGGCTAAAAATATTACTGGCAGAAATTATACATTTATCTATAAATTGACCTGGTGATTATCACTGTGGAATATTGCTCAGTGTCACCGAGCAACAAAAATAAATGGATTTTCACAAACAGGAAAGGGGACATTTCTGTTTTGCTAATAGGAAACTGAGGCATAAAGCAATTAAAAGCCATTTTAGTTCTTCAAGACAGAAATTGTTCCAAAGATCTCTTGTAAGAGTATGGTTGTCTCAGCAAGAATGATCCAAAATGTGCATGTAAAATCAGTCAATGGTGCTCAGTTTTCAAGCCTTGAATTCTTAAAATGTCATACAGCCATAGCTCAGGAATTAGGAAGGTTACCAAACAAATTCTCTTAAATACAGTTTGCAAAATAATTCATTGTGCAAATTTCAAAAGGAGAAAAAAATATGCAAAGCCCGATGGGTTATTCACAATTTGCTTGGCTGACCTTGAGAACAAATCATCACAGAAGTTAGTTAAGACTGTTTCACAGCTCTTTGCTTTTTGCCATGTCTTATAAAGTTGCCAATATGAAGATGATATTTTGACTGTTGGTAGGAAGTGGTATAAGACCACCACTAATTTTCCACATTTTTTTAGCTCATCTACATCACTGTATCTTTATTCTTATTCTAGTTTTTAACCCACTATATTCTCATCCCCTTCCCTCTCTGGGGTCAGGAAATTGGGAAGACTTAATGAAACTTATAATTCACAATTTGTGCATACTTTCATGCATGCCCTTTCTCAGCTGTCATTTCACTTGTCTTCTTCATAGCACTATTCCTTATCTTAAAATGAAATTAATTTATTGCTTCATCTCTTTTTATCAGTCTTGGTTTTTCCTTTTTCTTAGATAATTTCCTCCTTTCCATCTCTGCTTTCTTGATGAAATTTTGAGTCTCTTCACTGATGTAGTTTTTTTTTTTTTTTTCTCTGAGTATTTGAAAAAGACCTCCTTAGCCTGGTCACTTGTGCACTCCATTATCAACACCTGCCATTTACCAGCATACCATGCTGTGTGTTTTTATTTTTATTTCCTTGGTGCTTTGTTTGAATTTGTACAAGTAGGGGTCTCTAGAAGTGTCTGATTTTTAACAGTCTCTGGGTTTATCTTTATTGCTCTAAACAGCCTTACAGACCGAGTAAGAGTCCCAGAGCAGTATATTGAGATATTGGAAATATTCAAAACTCCTCATTTACATTTTCCGCTTTTTTGTTAAATGACAAATAATTAGGAGTTCCATTGTGTCATGCAGGTAGGCATTAGTGTTGAATATGACTTGGGAAATATGGTAGCAGATCAGAGTGAAGTATTAAGCTGTCTGCATCTAGTTGGTTACAGTAACTGTAATGACATCTGAGACACCTGAATAGTTTATGGTGCAAGCAAATTTCTATTACTTCTTCCCTTCTACTTTTTGGAATACAAGATCATTGTGATTGTATATGTGGCAAATACACTGTTCTGTTTCTTTCCAGTGAAGATTTTGTATAAGTTGCCATATTCCAAGTAAAAGACTGATGAATCCAGTCTCCTTTTGTCTTCTTTGGAGCTTCCTTTGAAGGGAATGGTGACACAAAATTTTTGAAATGTGCAGATATTGTCCTTTTAGTTTTCCAGAATATTAATGCTGTCCTGTGCTCCCAGTTTTGAGGTTGAAGACTCTTTTGGAACACGCCCTATTTCTCCCGTGGGCCCTGGCCTTGCTTCTCCTGGGAACAGGGACAGGAGGAGATGGAGTATGCTTAAGGCTCACTCATAAGCCTGTGTTTAGTCTGTAATGGCTCAAAACTGGATTAAATGAAGTGATCTTGAATGAGTTTGAAGTAGCATAAAAATTTAAGCCACAGAACTTCTAATATGAGTCTTCTCTGATGACATTCCACAGCCCTACCCCTCTACTAATCTGGACAGTCAATAAAATGTATCTAAACAAAATCAATCTAATCAATTTCACAGTTACAAATTTTGATAGAGATTATGTACTAATTTAAAACAACCTCAAATTTCAATTGTTTTTATCTTTTCCCTAAATTTCAGCATTGCATTATTAACTGAGTTTATATATGGTCGTTCTTCACCGCTCTATCCTTATTTTCTAACAGGCCGCAGAACTTGCATTATTATCATCTTTATTGTTATCCTGCTATATGCAAAACATTTGTCTCTTCATTGTTTTCAAACAAAAATAGACATGTAGATATAGTTGTGTGGACTGTATTCCTTATAGGCTGTATGCAAGGGTCTCTAAGAGCAATGTGTTGCTTTTTAATACAGGCTGTGAATTCTTTCACTACTCCATCCATTCTCAATCAAACATATAAAGCTTGCTTTGCTCTTGTCTTACTCAAGAACTTTGAAGCTGTGTTTCATCCTTCTGATCTAGCTGTCTAATGCTCTGCTTTTTTCCCCAGTGTATAGCCTATTCATGTGCAATGGAAGTGATAGATATAGCCACAGGGAATTATGTATACAAACAGTAGATTTCTTGAAGTTTTCACTGACATCTATCACCTTTTTTCCATATACAATGCTTATTCCAGCGGGACTTTTTCACAGAATTTAGTCAGCTTGCAGAGCTGTTTTTATGGTGCTGCACATCCTAGTGCTATGTACCATCTCTTATCCAGGATTACAGTGGAAGTGAATCTTCCATAAATATCTCAGAGCACAGTAAAAGGCTTGAATGTAGCAAAGAGAACATCTGCTAAAATTGGATGCTTATGTCATGGGCTGTATTGTGTATCATTTCTTGATGCATTGTATTAAATTGCGGAAGTGCCACATTAGATCAGCTATGATGTGGCACGCTTATAGCATGAGGGTTTATTTCTTTCAATATTTCCATTAAATATTTCTTTACCTTGTTCTATCCTTGCATTTCTGAACAGAAATCAGGCAGCAGTTTTCTTTCATTTTGACTCCAGAGGGATGAATCACAAGTAAATAAGCCTGTCATTCTATGCTTTCCAAAATACAAGCAAGAAAAGTGAATGTACACAGTGGCCATTTTCCACATACCTTGTTTTTGGAGAAAATATTTACCAGGTAGATATCATTTACCTAAAATCATGCCACCTTTCAAGAAAGCTAGAAGAAAAAAAAAAATCACACTATTTACAGGCCTCTGAGATATTATCACAGCATGGTGTTTCAACCATTCCTGTTACCCAGCTGCCCGCCTCGAATGAGAACAACCCCTGTCACAGAGAGATGTGGGGTGCTAGGAAAAGTGTTTA
This sequence comes from Anseranas semipalmata, assembly GCA_013399115.1. Lineage (NCBI taxonomy): Eukaryota > Metazoa > Chordata > Aves > Anseriformes > Anseranatidae > Anseranas > Anseranas semipalmata. The sequence continues at coordinate 16,126 of VXAA01006610.1, read as the reverse complement.
AGTTCTGCTGATGCACATAAATTAAGTTAAAAATCCACTCCTTCTTTTCAGTTGCTGTTAGTGGGTGGAATTCCATTTGTTTGACCCATCTTCCCTGCCTGCCCCTCCCAGCTCCACCTCAAGTTCATGTTCATCGTTATTTTCCAGGCAAGTATATTTTAGAATAATTCTTACAGTTTTTATTTTTTTTTAATATCAGTTTTTAAACACAGAAAATGTAGTGTTTTTGGTGAATAGATTAGAAGTCTCTCTAGTTATAAGACCAAATCAGAAAAATTCTGCCCAGAAAAACCTCGTCATGTTCAACTTGATTAGTGTAGCTGTCCATGAGCAATTATCCACATAGCTGGATACAGTTTTTTGACTGTTGACTGTTGTTGACTGTTACTAGGACAGTAAAATTTACTTTCACTTATGAATTTAGGAGGATTTTTTTTTCTTTCATTTTTTTGCTCCCCTAAGTAGTCTTAACCCCTTCATTTTACAGCATTAGTAGTTGGCCTGATCCAAAGTTTTGTGATATTTATCTTAGTAGCATTTTCCATATACCTTGTTTTTGCAGAAAATATTTACCAGGGAGATGTCATTTACCTAAAATCACGCTACCTTTCAAGAAAGCTAGAAGAAAAAAAAAACATCACACTATTTACAGGCCCCTGAGATGTATCACAGCATGGTGTTTCAAGCATTGCTGTTACATATCTGCCTGTCTGGAATGAGAACAACCCCTATAGCAGAGAGATATGGGGAATAAAGAGATGGTAGGAGATGTGGGGATCTCTTTGAAGTTTTAAGGGTCTGAAATACACTTCTAGATGTTATAAATTAAAAAGTACAGGGTTGTTCTGAATTGGCTATTGACTAAAATGGTCATTTTCCTTTAAACTTTTCAAAAAAAATAAGTCCTGACTTGGGATGAAACAATGTATTTTTTACATTTTTAATTTTTATATCGGGAAATCCAGGCTAGAAGGGGAGTTATGTGAGAACCAAAGTGGAATGCCTGGTATGGCTCCATAAGCAAAACTGCTCTATATTCCTTGTTACTTCATCTGTTATATATTCTGCTCTGGAACTGCTAGTGGACTCTGACTGCCTGAGGAGTGAAGGAGACAAAGGATATGTCTTCTTGAGAAGTCTATGGAGCTCAGCACCTTGCTAAGTGAGAAGCTAGTAAGGAGAGGGCTGAGAGCCAGGGAAACCCCTGCCTCCCTGATCAGGAGTAGTGCATGTCCCAGATGCCCCATGCCTTCCCAGAGAGGCCCCCAGGTCTTCCCTGGCCGGCAGTTCTGGTTGAGATGTCATGTCCCTCAGCAGTGTCTCTGCTGGAGGAGGCACATCAATCAGAAAACCTTTGACCAGAGCTAGTTTGAAAGTGTTTGCCATGTTTTTACTACATTAACCCCTTATAATTGTGTTAGGCTTGTATTGCGTTAAGTTTCAAGCAACCGTCCAGCAAAGGAATGAACCTTCACTGAAAGCTTTCATATAGGAATGAGAGAAAGTTACTTTGATGTTTCGGACTAAGCACAAATATCACTAGAAAGAACAAAATGTCCCTCTCTAAACTCTGCCATTTATTTAGTCTGAGCCTGGGACTCCCTTAGTTAATAGTGATTTATTTTTCAATGGATTTATAACAGCGTGAGATCAGACTATGTTCTTCTGTCTCAGATTCCCCACCTATAAAATGCAAATTAAACATTCACACCTATCTCAGAGGAGTCTTGACAGGAGTAATTAGTTAATGTCTGTGAAATTCTTTAAGATTGTAGAATAAAATTGTAGTGTATTACATACTATTACATACAAAATACAAAACTTAAATGTAAAATGCATGTTGTTAGTGCAAGGATCTGGATGGTACCTCAGAAGATTAGGTTGGTTACTTGTTGGAATTTTGGCAAAAATAAAGTCACAAAATGACTTCAGTTTTTTTCTTCTCATCATTTGAGTCACAGTGGTTCTTCTCTGTAGATGACTATTTGGTGTGTACTGATTGCAAAATGCTTACTACAAGTTTTAATGAAGTCTTGGATCTTAGTAGTCTCTGGGATTACTTCTGTTGCCTAAGATTAGGGGCCTGACTACCCCTCAAATAGCTGTTAGACACTTTAAAGCTATGCAACTGAATTGAGACTGGTATGTCTGTAACCCTTTCCTGTCACCTTTTTGGATGGTTTAAGGTAAGTGCAGCCAACCATAATAAACATACTGTCAGCTGAAGCAAAATGACAGGTGGGAATTTCAGGATCAAACAATGTTTTTCCAGTAGACTTGTACCAAAATTTTGGCCTGATTATGATTATAGAATCAAAGGGTAATTAAGGTTGGAGATCAATGGGAATTTTGCAATCTTCTGGTATTGGATTATGCAAACATGAGCAGGCATCTCTTCAGTGCTCAACATTTTAGTGCAATACCTTACAGCCAGCATTCTCAGGTCGGTAGCACAGATGTAAGCCATTTGAGTTAACAAGGAAACCTGCGGAATGAAGTCATCCTCTCTGCAGATCTGGCACTAGAAAGGGTGAGGAATGCATTTCTGCTACTAAATTGCCAAGTTGTTGCCTGACTGCATTTCAATTCTTGCTTCTGGCAGAGATTTCTGTTCCAATTGTTCCCTTCTGCCCTACTTGCTGGCAACCTCCGCTAATGCCTGTTTATTATTCTCCCTTTGCTTCTCTTCTTATTCATTCTTCTTCCATGCCTTCTTACTTGAGCATGGTAAGCTTTTCACTCATTCTCCTTTATACTAGCTGGGAAACAGTATTAGGAACATAGGGAAGACAATTTTATTTCCAGTACTCATAAGGGCTACTTTCAGTTAGAAGCAACAAAGAGATAACTCATCCTCTGCAAATCCCTCTCCCAAGTCAGTGCATGTAAAGCCACTCCACAGAGATCAGGCAGTGCTCAGGACAGTCAAGATCTTTGAGAATAGCAATGGCATTCACAAATCTCAACTCTTCAAATAATAGATGCACTCTGAAAAATACCTTTTATCACAATATCAAACTATAGGGAACGGTATGTATATTGAGGGTAAATTTTTATTTCCATCTAAAATTGATTGCATTCTGAAATTCATACCAGCCTGCTTTCTTTAGATGCAATCAGAGTACTCTTGTGTGCATATGGAGCAGTGCCAATGACACTTCCCAGTCTTCTATTTAAGGGTCTGAGGGACATCAGTAAGAGGTCTCAGACAAACTTCAAATCTTTTTTACCACTGGAGGTCTGACCACATGTTTTCAGTATGATTTTCTCCATTTCACTGACAGTTTTTCTTTTTCTTATTTATTAAGGAGGTTTCTTTATGCATAATCTATTTATTTTTCTTTTAAAACCTGGCAAAACAATGCTTTGTCTCTGTTACATCATCTGCTACTAATCTGTCTTACATGAAGTTGCTAGCTGAGACTTTCTACTAACATGTTCACCTATCTGTGAATTAATTGATGCAACTTTTATCAAGAATGAAGTAGCTAAAAGAGTTGTCTCTTTTTCAACTGAACATGTCAAATTTATTAGGGCCATTGCAAATCCCTGCTCTTGGAAATAATGCAGAGAGAATAGAAGATGACTAATGAAAAAAAAAAAAAAAAAGGAATCCTGATTGATTCTTGGACTCATTTCTGATAGCAGGAAGAGAAAAGCTGAGATTCCAGGTAGCAGAACACAATATGTAGTGGAAAATGCTCCAAAGGCTAGGCAGGAATAACTAAAGAAGAGATCCCAGTAGGATCCATCACCATGAACTCTCTCTTACTTACCAACAGGCCATTTGTCAGCCAGAAAGCTGCTGACTCAGTGAATTTCCAAGCCTTGTGATTATGTCCGTGTTTTAAGCTGGATAACATCGGCAGCCTCTAAAATAACAAGCTTCTGAAAGCTATTTATAAGTGTGTTCTCTGTCAACAGCTTGGACGACTTCATTGCAGAGAACATGCTGTTTGGTGAAGCTGGAAGGTCTTCCTCTGACTTGAAAGGATTTATAGGCATCTGTGACAAACATTACAGCCATTTTTATTTTATTTTATTTTATTTTATTTTATTTTATTTTATTTTATTTTATTTTATTTTATTTACAATGGCAAGTGCCAAGGAAGAACCTGATCCAGCCAGCCATGTCAGGAGTTTATCTCGCTCTGGGAATATAACATCTGTCAATCAGTTTCCTCAATAGGGCTTCACTTGCCAGGGAAAGACAGTCCTGTCACGCTGCTTGGGCAGAAGTTACTATCAAAAGAATAAATAGGCTGTTTTCTTAAGCTGTTTTCTAAGTGAGACAGTCTGATCTTTTGTCAACAACAGAGAAACGTGTCTCCAAACATGCCTTAAAGCAATTGCCAATAACTCTAACTGTGGTTTTCTTGCAGAATGGAATTAGAAGGGAGCCTCCCGTGCACATTCTCTTTGATTATATTGATCTAGAAAGTTCTTCAGTAAGCCTGGCTGAATGAAACTGAGAGTCTGTCAAGACTTCTGGCTGAACAGTTTAAAGTTGTCTACCTCCTGAAAGCAATACTGGAATCAGAAGTCCTGCTGTGATGGTTGCAGTCTACCAGGTCACTTCTGTCTGGGTTGCATGCTAATCAACTCAACCTGAAATGCTGATGGTGTTAAAATATTCTGTATCACTCAGAAAGGTTAACTAAAATGCAAACATCTGATTCGTGTCACACAAGAGATTTGCCACCCAGGAAACTCAAAAGTATGACTGAAATATCAGTCCATCACATTCATCTCAAACCACTAGTACTTCAAACTTCTATAATGAAGGAGAATGAGTTCAGCTTTCCCCTTACTTTGCAATGATACCTGTGTCCTCTTCGTAATGTGCAATTTTCTTTCACTAACACCTCTTATTCCACCTACATCAAGATTTAGAGTGAATATAGTGAGCAGAGACAAGCTGAAATGATTGCCAGCATGAAAGAAAAAAATATTTTATGTTGTATGTGAAGACAACAATGAGAATTTAGTTTTGGTTTTCATTTGCTTCTCTTCTTCTTGTAGCTTAAAAATAGTCAAAGTATGATTTCAGCTTTTTTTATAAAAGACTTTTAAGTATTGAACTAATACGCCAATTATGTTTCATCTTGGAATGAATTTTTAGATCAGGGTTTGTAATGAAAGTGCTGATGAGACATTAGCGGTATAACTGCCTGAGCAAACAAGGAGATGGAACATTTGGTCAAATGAGGATATTTTAGCTGCCATAAACTCCAACTGGATAAGACCTGAATCTACAAATGTGAGGGAAAGATATCTAATACAGTTAGCTGGGTTCCAGTTCTGGAAAAATTAAACATCAATATGCACCTTTCATATAGGTACAAGCTCATGACAGAATAAGTTTCCCAGTAATCTGGAGGAATACTTTAGACTCCTGTTTAGGATGTCTCCTGAACTTTCTTTCTGACCTCATTGGCACTGCATAAAAGTAATGAAGGCAATTTCATTGTCACACTGTAAAACAAGTAGAAGTGATGCCTAAATCAAGTGCTACCATTTCAGTTGATATTTTTACAAAATAAGCAAAGAATAGAGGTCAACCCTCTTATACCAGGACTTGCTCAGTGGTGGTAGGGTTAGGAATAAGTGAGCTTCCATTCCATAAAACAAAACCAAGGCAATTAACAGCATGAAAACTGAGAAGATATAGAGGACAGTGGAAAATTCAAAAACACTTTCTAATGTCAAAATGTACATTCATTCTGCTATCTTATCCTACAACCCTATCATCAGGTTTAAGAAATTTAGGAGTGCAATAGAAGAATAAATATGACAGAAGGTGATTGAGCTCTTTGTAATAGTGGTTTTAGCAAATTCTGTTATTTCAGTGAGGCAAAAAGGAGTAGAATATTTGTGAAGAAAGACATAATATTCCTTGCTTAATAGGAAGGCAGAGTCAGGAAGGCTGTGGATTCTATTTTTGTCTGGACTGAGTGCATATTGGGCATGAGTAGCTTTGCAGAAGGAACGGTATAGATGTTGGAAATTTGTGGGCTGGCTGTTTATCAGCTCTGCCTGAAGAAATCTCGCATAACAGCCACGAAAAAATAATTTGACAAGTGAAATTCTCCATTCATTCATTTTCTCTGTGAGATGCTAAATTTATGGAAGAGTCTCCTTTGAATGTTTCCTTCCTCTCAGCTGCTTCTGAAAGCCACAGTTTATGAAAAACAAACAATAGTTCAGTTGAGATTTCCTTTTTTTTTTTTACGTGTAGTGAAGTGTAGTGACTTCTCTTTAATGTGGAATAGAGAATGAAAGTATTCAATATTTGAATATCTGAAAACTGAAGTTGGTGAAGTCTCATGGCTAATGTGCATTCTTCATGCCAGGTGAAAAGTTTGACTGGGACAAGCTGGTTGCACTCCACAGTTCCCTTTAACTCTCTTTGAGCTTATGCATCTGCTACAGGAGTTACGTATTAGTTATGCAAAAAATGTTTTAAGGTTATTTTCAGAAGTGACAAAAATTATTAGATTTTCTTCTCTGTTTCCTGTCATGTTTGGACTGATGGAAGCACATGANGTATGGTGTTAAGATTTTATTCATAGGTATTTCTGAGAGTATTTTATAGGACTACTTATTGTTTTATCACTTATATATTGCTGTACTATAGCTATATTTTATAATACATATTTTTACTTGAACTTTCCTTAATACTTACCATTCTAAAAGCAGTCCTCATAGGATGGCTTTTCCTTCACAGAGATTTTTTTTTTTTCTCTTGTTTTGGAATTACCTGGAGCTAACTTTATACTTGATGTCAAATTTCCCAACAATCTGAAAAAAAGATTTGTGGATTCATTTGCATTTAGACAGCCCTCTCTCATAGATTAAAGGTAATTTTAGCAAAGTTTTCTTGTTTGTCTTTATGTTTAGTTGAGAATATGGCATTTTATTTTATTTTATTTTATTTTATTTTATTTTATTTTATTTTATTTTATTTTGAAAGTAGTGAATACTGATAAGTTAATAATCCTTTCTTCCTGAATTCTAAGGGAGGAATGAGTGAAAAAAAGGCCAGTTGTGCTAAGGTGTGGAACTAACCAAATTAGAGAGACCGAGAGAGAGAGAGAGAGAGAGAGAGAATGAGATTTTCCCAAGATTATTATTAAAAGACCCGTTAAACGGCTTCTGTCCAAGAAAGAAACTAAAGNATGTTGGAAATTTGTGGGCTGGCTGTTTATCAGCTCTGCCTGAAGAAATCTCGCATAACAGCCACGAAAAAATAATTTGACAAGTGAAATTCTCCATTCATTCATTTTCTCTGTGAGATGCTAAATTTATGGAAGAGTCTCCTTTGAATGTTTCCTTCCTCTCAGCTGCTTCTGAAAGCCACAGTTTATGAAAAACAAACAATAGTTCAGTTGAGATTTCCTTTTTTTTTTTTACGTGTAGTGAAGTGTAGTGACTTCTCTTTAATGTGGAATAGAGAATGAAAGTATTCAATATTTGAATATCTGAAAACTGAAGTTGGTGAAGTCTCATGGCTAATGTGCATTCTTCATGCCAGGTGAAAAGTTTGACTGGGACAAGCTGGTTGCACTCCACAGTTCCCTTTAACTCTCTTTGAGCTTATGCATCTGCTACAGGAGTTACGTATTAGTTATGCAAAAAATGTTTTAAGGTTATTTTCAGAAGTGACAAAAATTATTAGATTTTCTTCTCTGTTTCCTGTCATGTTTGGACTGATGGAAGCACATGAATATTAGTTTCAATAAAGGGTTTCAGAAAAATATTCTTGTAACAGTTTGGGAGCTGGCAGTGTCATAGAGTGAGTGAACTGAAATGTGTCAAAAGTAGGTCATGTTCCTTTTTCCCTATTAATTCTTTGAATCATTTTTGGCAACTCATTTTCATTTTCTTTTCTCTTCTTTGAAATACAGTGCTGCTGCTGTGGTCTGATACCATTTGTGGAAGGGAGGTTGGAGAGCAGGGAAGGAAATATACATTGTTCTGCAGTAGAATGCTTGGGAATTTGGTATGGTATTAAGATTTTATTCATAGGTATTTCTGAGAGTATTTTATAGGACTACTTATTGTTTTATCACTTATATATTGCTGTACTATAGCTATATTTTATAATACATATTTTTACTTGAACTTTCCTTAATACTTACCATTCTAAAAGCAGTCCTCATAGGATGGCTTTTCCTTCACAGAGATTTTTTTTTTTTCTCTTGTTTTGGAATTACCTGGAGCTAACTTTATACTTGATGTCAAATTTCCCAACAATCTGAAAAAAAGATTTGTGGATTCATTTGCATTTAGACAGCCCTCTCTCATAGATTAAAGGTAATTTTAGCAAAGTTTTCTTGTTTGTCTTTATGTTTAGTTGAGAATATGGCATTTTATTTTATTTTATTTTATTTTATTTTATTTTATTTTATTTTATTTTATTTTGAAAGTAGTGAATACTGATAAGTTAATAATCCTTTCTTCCTGAATTCTAAGGGAGGAATGAGTGAAAAAAAGGCCAGTTGTGCTAAGGTGTGGAACTAACCAAATTAGAGAGACCGAGAGAGAGAGAGAGAGAGAGAGAGAATGAGATTTTCCCAAGATTATTATTAAAAGACCCGTTCAACGGCTTCTGTACAAGAATGAAACTAAAGGCCAGGTCTCTGATGCATTTTAGCAAATATTTGTATTAGCAAAGGTATCTCTTGATTTGCAAAGTCAAATCTATGCCTCATAGAGGAGTGGTAAGAAAAAAGATAAATTCCAATCGCTATAATCAAATCCATTTAAGACTAATCTTGCCTTTAAAATCAGTACCATTTAAATCTGTAGTATACTGCCTAAAAATCTTAAGCAACATTTATAGCAATAGTTTATGTAAACTTAGTAGTTACATTCTTGCCTCCTTAGGTTCTGTAGGCTGTTTTATTCCAAGTACATTAATAGTTTTAAAATGTGGAGAAACTCTACCTTTTGATTGCAAAAGGACTGACAAATAATATTCATCAGAATATAATTTTAAAAAGTTAAAAACCATTTTACTTAGTGATTACAACTATGCAACCTGTATCCTTCAGCCTTCTAGGCTATAAGTTTTAAGGACAAAGGGCTGAAAGACAGACATAAGGAAATAAGAAAAATAAGAGGAGTGGATTTTTTTAAACATATGCAACATTCTTAACTTCTACTTGATTCTGGAATTTAAAGACTTGTCAGTCTATGTTTTTAAGATCAAGTACAGCCCTTTTTGCTCTTGTGTCATCATCATCAAAAAAAAAAAAAAGAATTAATGAAAATATAATTGGCTAAAGTTAAGAGAAGATAAAAGTGAGCAGATCTTTAAATATCTGTATGGTCATTTTTCATTGCACTGTAATGAGGCATTACACAATGTACCTTGCTGAATTTGTGTGCTGATATATGTTTGTGGCTTTCTGTCATCCTGAGTTGGCTAGGAGACACCTGTATCCTGACAGAGGCTGACAGGTTTAACTGGAACAATTACGGGACAAAACATATAAACACTCCCTGAAGCAGAGAGAGGAGAAGAGTTGTGTACTCTCCAACATGTATATCTGAAGGACAGAGCCTGAGAGTCAGACACTTTCTCCGTATGAAGCTCCTCCTCTGGGAGACATCTGTGCATTCCCAGTAGGAAGGAGTTTTCTTTCTGCGGTCTTGAAGACAACATTTTGGAGGAGTAAGTTTCAGATGTACCTCTTTTTGGTGTGCTTCCTTACTGAGAAACTCCAGATGGCTCCCTCTCAGCATGTAGACTTTGTCATGCAGTGTGCACTTTGTTGTAGGTGCCATAGTCATGTACTGAGCTTTTCCACTGTACTGCAACTGGGACCTCCTCTGGTAAACCCTTTACCTGTTTCTGTAGTGTTGAAATGCTAAGTGCTAGGGCATGCAAGAGAGTGTTTTGGTATCCAACCTAGGTTCAATCTTCAAAAAACAATGCTCTAAAATGGCATATTAATCTGTGTCACATTATCTCTTACCAGAGTTTTATGATTCAGCATTTTCCTTATAAATAATTTAGAATAATAAAAGTAAGTTTGATGAAAGCAGTTTTGTGCAAATGAGAAGAATAAAAAATCAGTAGGAATAATGATGAGGGCTAGCTGAGACATTTTCCTTTATCTGAGCCCAATAATGGATCCTCCATTTTAATTTTTTATTTTATTTTATTTTATTTTATTTTTATTCAGGCTGAGGGCATAAAATACAAGTTAACTTTCCTATTCTGGTGAAGTTGAGGTGCAGACAAAATTCCTTTATCAACAGTTTCTGGTAAAGTTTCTGTTCTCTGCAAATTCTTTGTTGTCCTCTATCCCCCAATTCAATATCAATACCATTTGTATCCAAACAACTCTGTTCAGCATCCATGTCAGTGGCTGATACATTAATTTGCCAGTTACAAGCTTCAAGCGATACAGTTGAATTGTACTATTCAGAAGCTGGAAACCATTTATAATGTATTTCTAGAGGAAGGTTGTGCTTTTAAAAAAATTTTGACATCCTTGCTCTGTTTCTACTCTGCTCATTTTCAAACTCTGTTTTATAACACACTATAGCTCTTACTCCTTCAAATTCTGCATTCCTTTTCTGAACCATATGTTACCTGATGGAAACACTAGCTGTAGATCCCATTATTTATCAGATTTTGGAAAGAATACTCTCTTACTAACTTTCATATTTGCAAATCCATCTGTGGTTAGACTGGTTCTTTTCTACCTGACTTATATTATCTGATTTCTATTTGACCCAAATAACTATAAAAGCAGATTTATTTTTCTACTTTTCAATTATCTCCCCAAATATGCTAAGCTGTTCTTTTTTTTGAG
>VXAA01006609.1:0-33628 GCA_013399115.1 Anseranas semipalmata | reverse complement strand
GATTCTCCCTCTCTACTCTGACAAGACCATGGGCTTGTCTCCATGGGCTGCAGGGGAACTTCTGCTACAGTGCCTGGAGCACCTCCTCCGCCTCCTTCTTCGCTGACCTGGGTGTCTGCAGGGCTGTTTCTCTCACATTTCTCTCTCCTCTCTCCCAACTTCTGTTGTGCAGCAGTTTTTTCCCCATTCTTAAATCTGCTCTCACAGAGGCACAAACAGTGCCGGTCATTGGCTCAGCTCTGGCTAGCAGCGGTCCATTTTGGAGCCAGCTGGAATTGGTTCTCATCTGACATGGGGCAGCTTCTGAACTATTCTTACAGAGGCTACCCCACTACTAAAACCTTTCCATGTAAGCCCAATACAGCATGTTACCAGCAGATGCAATGAATATCATTTTAAAGATCTCATACTGGATTAAAAGTGGATTTCAAACGTCTTAAAAAGTAAACCATATTATCAGGTTCTGTGATGAGTAAGATACAGTCTGTTTTCCTTCATAGTAAATGCCATACTGCATTGCATTAAGTGGGTAGAAAAAGAATGGAGAGAGAACTTGGAGCATTTCTCTGGCCTTCCTGTAGACATTTTCTTCTGCTCTAGCCAGCATCTATTATCATAAAGAACAGAATATTTGGTAGGATTCAAAGCAAAAAGAAATTTTGCTATGGGAATAACAAGACTTCTTTTCTTCCTGCATGACAAGAAGAGGTGTCTTGGTTGTCAAGGTTGTAGATTAATGCAATTTTCTTCAGCTTAAATTTATCAGCAGAGTAGATCTGACATATCTCAAATTATAAGCAGATTTCTCTTCATTTTCTCATTTTCAAATTCTGCTGCAATGAGCCTAAACATATGGATGGAATATAATTATATCTTCACTTTAACTTGAAGTAGCAATCTAATATGCATAATAGCAATTACAAGAGTCAATACACAATATATAATTTTGTTAGTCATGCTTTTGTGAATTCCTCATAATTTTAAGACAACAAAGAAACAAAAATTAATTCTATTGATTAGCTTGTATATTAAATCAAATTGCATGTGAGTTTGGTTGTAGAGCCATTGTCTCTCATAGATCATGTATCTCATAGTGATCCGAACTTTTTATAGTTTAGAAAGGAGATTCCAGACAGCAATCTCTGTGAAATATTTGAATCTGGTGGTAAGTATGCTTATTGTTCACTATAGACACCAGATTTTAATAAAGAAAAGAATAGTAGAATGTCTATGAGGGTTTTAAAATTAATTGAAGCAGGTAAAATAGACTAGTGACTCCCAAAATGGAAAAAAAAAGAAAAAAAAAGAAAAAAAAAAGAAAAGAAAACCTGCTTGAGACTGGTCATCTTATTCCACTTATTTGATCATAGTTGAAGAGCTCACCATCAGATATTTAAGAAGAGTTTCTTTAGCACCTCCTTTTTCATTCCTCATGTTGTCATCTTAATCACTAATAGTGTTTTCTGTTTTTAAATAATGTCATTTTACAGGGTAGGTGTGGATATTTGTTTGGGGGGAGTGTCATTTGTTTGAGTTGTTCATAATTAAAAATCAAAACAAAAAGATAATCAAGAGTATAACAGAAACTTTTAAAGAGTGTTTTAGAAATAAGCCCCTTCTTTCTTTTTTTGCAAGATAAATTCACATATTTTTCTGTAAAATTATTGAAAATATCACTGAATAACCAATTTACTGAAGCTAGATGAGACTGTTCTATCAGATACTGTGGTTCACAAAGCAGAGTGGGATTTTCTAGATATTTGTGATGTAAATGATCTCATTGTCTTTTCAAATTTAAGATAATATTTTATTGTACTGTAATTGAAAGGGATTGCTCCATACTTTATATTGATCAGTTAGTTTTTTATTGACTGCTATGACAAAGAAAAGGTTTCTATTGATATGTTCAAACACAGAACAACTATAGGGCATAATTCAGATTTCTGTAACTTGGTGCCCTCAGGGGGTCTAGTTTAAGACAGTTGTATCGGTTTCCTTTACAGTCAATGGAGAGAGAAGAAAATAATGTTCAATGGCATTTCATACAGGAGCACCCTAGAAAAGCTGCATGAATCTACTGTGGAAATGTTTATATCTCCTCATTGACTACAAATGAAAATAGGTGACCTGCTTAAACTTGTCTTTTTATGATTGAAATTAGGTGAAATATCTTCTTTTACAAATTTATATTTTACTTTTAGCCTCCTACTTCTGCATCTTTCTTCAGGAAAAAATAATTTGCCTAACAGCAAGTGAACTTAAACATGCTCTCAGAGTTGCATTCACTCTGCCAAATAGGATTGCTGGATACACTGAGATGTACAAGCACTGATGTACAAGCACCGGAAGAGCTTTCAGGTAAAGGGATCTTCAGTACACCAGAGAAAAGTATGAAAAGATCCAGGAACTGAAGCAAGGTGACTTCTAACAATTAAAAAAAAAAAAAAAGTACTTTTTTACAAATATTATTGAAACAATCGATTATTGAAACAGTTACTGGAACAATTAATACATTTGCGTGGGGGCAGACATGAACCATGAACTACAGCATGTGACCAGAAAGATCACTCTGAAGACTTGTGCTGCTAGCAATAAAAAACTGAGATCTAATTCCTAGATAGATGTTATTAATATAGTAAACTGTTGTCATTTTTGTAAATTCTATCCTGTCACAGTGGCAGAGCTCATCTTTTTATTACTCTTTTGGACTTCTTATTATTAAAAATAGAAAATAAAAAGAAGGCTAATTTAAACTATAAAATTCAAATCTCAAAAATGAATAAATAAATGAAATACTGTAGACAAATTAAAATTGATTCAGACAAAACTGTTGTAAGCCCTCCATGTAGGGAAATCAGAATATATGAGATAGAGGTTGCATAAAAATCTAAATGGATAATAAATATGAAAGGAAGAAAATGGGCTTGCCAAAACTATTTAGCAGTTAATGGTCTATCTGTGTACCTTTGTGTATGAGAGGCAGATAGGCACCAAGAGATTTTGATTAGCATATTTGAAAATTTCCATCTACTGAAGTATGACAACATGAGAAGGAATTGTGTATTAGGAACATCCTTCCCTCTGTAGTCCCAATGTATTGTAGCACTATACAGGACTGAAGAAGACTAGGAGGATAGGGAGAAAGATGTAGATAGGCTTTATGTCTCTTTAAATACATTCTGCTATATCATATATTAGTTGGGGATGTGCTGGGCTGGGAACAGAGCACAACAAATATGGCCTTTTTAACTAACCCTGACCTGTACAGCAGTCTATAAGCACCATAAAAGAAAGCAGATGCCAGTACTTCAAATCTTATTTTTATGAAAGGTACTGGCCCCCAGCCAATCTGAACTCCTATGGCCAAATTGTAGCTAAAAATTACCATTTCCTGCCATTCCAAAGGCCTCTTCCTTTGTGTGTTGTTTGTACCTCTGAGGGTCATAGTCAATAAATGTAGTGAGTCTACAATATTGCTCATAAGGCGTTATGATCAATTAAGATGTTGCCACTGCAATCGTAAAATGGCCAGCTGTCTAAGCTGCTGTTGCAAGCTAATGTGTAAGATTACTTTTCATTTTAGATCTAGTGAAACATGTATTTTTTTTTCCTGAAGTTTTCCATTCTTTTCTGGAAGTTGTGGTTTAATCAAAGACACGAGAACATGGTTAAAAAAAAAAGAAAGAAAGAAAAAAGAAAGAAAAAAAAGAAAGAAACTTGTTGCTGCACAGATGTTTCTCTCTCTGCAGACTATGCAAGATGAGAACACTTGGTTTGATCTGGAAAATCTTGGCTATTTTTTTAAATGTGTCAAGTTTAAAGTCAAATTGGAAGTGGAAGTAAACACCAATAACATGTATGGGCTCAAATTAGTATGTAATAATGGTAATAAAAGTCAAAGCTGCATCTAAATTGTGGAGAACAATGAAGTAAAGTTAGGGTATAAAAGTAAATTGTTCTGGCACTAGAAGTCTATGGAAGATTGATCTGTTGATTAAGCTGAGGAAACCATTCAAGCAGCAATTCTTCCATTATAGAGAATAGAAAGGAATAATATACGCCTCATTGAGCAGTCTAGACCCCAGTTAAACTTCAAAGTCATTTGTCGCTTCTCAAAACCAGACAAGTGTTCACCCTGCCAAGAACATTACTTAGATGAAAGTACTCAAGGACTTCTGAATCATCCTTTTCTTAACATCTCTCAAAAGTTAAGATACTTTTTTTTGGACTTCCCCTCTATGACAGCTTGTGTTCTTCAGATGGATTATAAATATTGGATTAAGTTCAGCTCCAGGATAAATATGTAGCAGTATAAGAACATCACTGAAAAACTTCATTTGTATATCAATTAATCATTTAATTGATGTAGTCAATTTAATAAATTAATAATCAGTAATAATATGCATTATAGACAATAATTGATTAAATAGGAACTCATAATATACTGTTGTATTTGATATGATATGCTGTGATCCTTAAAGTTCATCTTTAAATGTAAAATAATTATTTAATTTCATTTCCTCTGGAACAGTGTACATCTAGACAAGCTTACTTGCATCTCTGGATATCCACTAATTTAACAAAGAATAAATTTCTTTAATGCTGCTACATGACAACGCTTAGGAACCTAGCATTTGTAAACATCCAGACACAGCAGTGTGTAGAAAATAACAAAATGACTGGCAGGAAAGGACTTAGAAAAGTAAATTAAAAAGAATAAACTTTATTCTAATCCAATATCAAATTTCATTGTAGCTTCTGATACCACCTACATGACATAATTACTATTTGCATCAGTTTACAGTTTTGTATTGGTATTTATATGCCACTTTAATTTCATTTTCTTTATTTCACTTTGAATCTTAGCACACCTAAGGTTTCTGTTTATACAAATACTAAACACTTACAACCTATACTACAATAAAGCATGCTGCATAGATAATTAGAGTGATAATAAAGAGTAGCAGGACAACATTTCAAAAGGTGAATTTCATTATACTGTTACAAAAGCAGAGAGCTACTATGAAAATGAATAAAACACAGGAGGTATATTAGGAATATGTTGAGGCAATACTTTGCAGGTCTTATCCATGCCTTTGGTAAGCTAGCAGCAGCTCAAATGACGAAACTAGGTTATGCTTTCTCCTATCTTCCTAGCTCATCAATATAAAGATATGCTAAAAGGTGCTATATTTGCTAACAATAAACTGGAATTATCAGATAATATGATGATTTGAACAGTGAAAGAGAGGGGGAAGGAAGAAGAGGAAGGATGGAAAAGAGAGCAAGAGAGCAACGTGAAAGAGAAGAAAGATTAAAACAGTGTCTACAGAAACTTTATCACAGCTGTGATTTGTAATGAGACTTAAGGTCCATGTGCTATTGCAGAAGCAACAAAAAGTTCTTTCATTAAATGAAATACAAAATTTAATCAGCCCAAGTTGTGAGTGCACTAGGAAAGAAAAAGGGACCTAGATGATTTTGCCAAACTTTTTTCTTCGGGAATTGATATCAATTACTGACAAGGAAACTCACAAGAGCAAGAATATCACTTCAGATAAGGATTACAAAGGGAATACTTTTATTATCATCTGAACCATTTGGTTCCCAAAGTTAGGCAGGAAAATTCTTAACAAGAAGATTTCCTGTTTTGCTATTTGTTTTTTCTGTGCTGGATAGACATATGAAGGGAAAAAAAAATATTACATTACTTTTTCCGGGAAAGTGAAAGTCTGTACAAACCAATGTATCTGATTTAAATTTCAATAGGCCCTTATTTTCTTTGATTCTGTTTGTTCATCCATAGAGAATGAATCTTTCAGGTTTTAGAAATTACTGAATGACCTTCTGTTGAAATCACATTTTCCTGAGTAGCCTCTATTGTACTTTCACTCTCTGGTTTGGTGTCACTGACTTATAAGTCGTCTGGACTTAGCCATGGCCAACAGGTTCTAGGGGGGCGGGGGACTGGATCAGATGACCTCCAGTGGTCCCTTCCAACTTCAACCATTCTGTGGTCCTGTGAATTATAAGCACCATATATATTAACTGTGATAACAATTCAAACAAAATTGGACATTGAGAATTTTAGGAAACTTTGTCAGATATATATTCAGATACTAAGCCATGTGTTTTAGGAAAGTAAGAGTAAAAATTTCCAGATGAAAGACTTTGTGCAGGATCTTAGTAACATAAATAGCAGAAAAGGACTTGAGCTAATCTAATATCTAGTAGAGGTAAAATGTACCACAGGAATCAAAAGACTGTTTTCTATCAATACTTCTGTTGCAATGCTCTTTAATTTGTTCAAGGATAAAGACTTGATAGAAAGTAGCTTTCCAAATCTTACCTATGCACTTCTTATTTTAGTATCAATAGGAGAGAAAAAATATGTATTTTTATATGATATATTCCAAAATGAATTTTGTATCTGCTTTATAACAGAATTCAAATGGACATAATAGTTTAACATGTGCAAAAAAATATATGTAATTTCAGTGATAAGGAGAGTAATACTTAGTCATGTTATAGTGGAAGATGACTGCTGTATTAAGACATCTGCGCAGGAGTCAGCTGAGTTTGACTGTGAATGATAACCTGAATATAATAATGTAAATTACTGAATGAGGATGTATTCTGTCTAGGGCAAAGCTTATGTAGAATTAAAAAAAAAAATGTTATATAGATGTTCTAACTGAAATTTTACCTACGAGGCTACATAATTTGAAAAAAGAAGTGGTGTAATGAAAATAATGCCTTCTTGTTTTTATTTCTTTTTGTCTTGAATTATTTTGTATTACAATGCTCTATTTTACTCTTGTTTCCCTTTTCCTTTCTTCTGGCAAATATTTATTTCTATTGGATACATAACACACTGCTTAATGCACTGAATAGAAACACATGATGAGCTGCCCTCAGTTTATGGTGGTTTAAGAAATCAGTGCTGTAAAATTGAACAACCATACCTTCAAGTGTTGGACTTATTATGGGATACAAGGCAAGAGGATTTGGAAATCAATTGGCACTTGTTATGGGGTGTTATAAATTTACTAAGGAAATGTACAAGACATTACAAAATGTTTGGGGAAGCACCAAAGTCAGAGAAAGGGTGGGATCAGGATAGGCTGGACTGTAACAAGCATGGGAAAATACAGGGATAAAGGGATAAATGGAGCCCATCACATATAAACAGATTGCTGCTTAGTACTCTGGTCTGGCTGTGCCCTGCACCTTTTTAATGCAGTCTGTCCTGTCTTCTGCTTAAACTCCATGTCCAGTAAGGGACTCTTCTGTGTGTGTCCCCGCATATAAGGCTCTGAGTGTCAGCATCTGGAGTGGGGCCAGGGATCACACAGGTCCATGTGCCTGGGGATGCCAGTAACTGGAGTATGTAGGTGTGTATGTCAGTGTGGGTAATTCCTGTGAGCAAGATGAACAAGTCAGAAAGAAGAGTAAGAGGCTTGGGAGACAAGTACAGGGAGGACATATGTCTGGGCTGGATGTTGGATAGACCAACTAGTATGAGAGCTGGCCAATGAAGCTTGTACCATCGTGTACAAGTCAGTTTCTGAAGAGACCATAAGGGTATGGTGGCCAGCTACTGGTAAGGTCATAGGTCTGGACTAGCTACCAGAGAGACCAATTTACATGTGTATGTTTGGAGGTAACTGTACATGAAAAGATCTAAGGGCCAGCTGCTGGGTAGACTGACTGTCTGAGGCCAGTTACTGAGAGGGAACCATGGTTTGTGTGTAGGTCTGAGCACCAGCAAGAAGAATGGGGCTGTCACCTCAGGGGCTGGTATGCCCAGGTGCCAGCAACTGGGGAGAAGGGGATCCAGATCTGACCCCAGCTACTAGAGGGATCCATATTGTACATATGTATATAATTTCCGTGAATGGGCTTTTATCCTGATCAGCCAGAAAGAGGAACAGGATGAGGCTGTTGGTGCTCTTTGTGTTTGTGTGAGTGATGTGTCTTCTGTCTCTGTATGGCTGACCACATGTAGATGTATGTATACATGTATTGAGTTCATGCTCAGCCTGGTGACCGCCTGGCCCTGGAATGCAGTGCTGTGATAGCCTCATGTCTATTGAGATTCAACAACTCCCAATATAGTCTTTTCTCTCCAATGAATAAACTAGATATCTTTCCTGAGGCCTTATAATCACTGTCTATAGCATAACCTCAGCTTGGTGTTTGCTAAACTGCATAAATTATTGCCTGTTCTATGTTGTTATATTTAGTTTTTAATATGTAGATCTAATTTTTGGAATAGGAGATAAGATATCTTTTTGTTGTTAGTGTCTTCTACCAGTAGGTCAGCCTTTAAGAACCCAAACCAATACAGATGAAGAATCTTATCCAATGTCTAGTTACTCATTAGCTAATAAAGTACTTATACTCCTATCCTTTAATAACCTTAATATATTAGAACAGTACTTTCATGTGACAGGATTATATGGGATGTTTTCATTCATTAAACTAATAAATATAATGCCTGAAAAATTGTTTCATGTTTGTCTTAGCAGTTAGGAGCGTCTCTGTGTACCATTGCTCTGCAAAAGCAGTCATTACCTGACAAACTTCAGCTGTTGTCCAGCTGTACAGTGAAACTATTTACACCTCATCACAATTTACTTATCTTCTGAGTGTTATAATGGACAGTTTTTCATTTCAATGCATTTGAATTTTCTGCAGGTGTGAACCTTGCCTCTAGAACAGACAGTAAAGCATGTTTGATCTATGCATATTCCAGTCTTTTTAAAACATTACAATTCATCAATATGGCAATAAGCATTACATAATACAGACAGTCTTTTTAAAATATTTTGTTAGTTACATAAAGCATTCAAATGTAACAGATAATAGCATACAATACTGTGGGTATATAAACAATGGCTGGTATTTAGTGCTTTAGTAAACACATAAAAGGTTATGCACAGATCATGATAAAGCTCAAAAAGGAGATTCAAATAAGTTTCTTTAAATATAGATCATTAAGATTTTAATGACAGTGATCATTTATTTGACCATATAAGCCTAAGTAGAACACAATTACAACAAAGGACAGCTAGAGATGTGGGCAGTTAGGTAAAAAGCATCTAGTAGCAGTTAAGTAAAACTCACCAGAACTTTTGTCGCACAAGCCAACCAAATAATTAAAACAAAACCAATAAACAAACAAAAACCTTGGGTTGGCCTTCTGAGTTTTTGTCTGAGGAAAAAATCTCAGAAATTATTTTCTATCTTTCAAATGACAAAACCAACATAATTTCATCTTGAAAGAATGTAGTAACATTTCCCAGATCACTCTATTCATAGAATCATAGAATCATAGAATGGCCTGGGTTGAAAAGGACCTTAAAGATCATCTAGTTTCAACCCCCCTGCTCTGGGCAGGGTTGCCAACTACTAGAGCAGGCTGCCCAGCGCCACATCCAGCCTGGCCTTGAATGCCTCCAGGGATGGGGCATCCACAACCTCTCTGCGCAACCTGTTCCAGTGCCTCACCACCCTCTGAGTGAAAAAATTCCTCCTAATATCCAACCTAAATCTCCCCTGTCTTAGTTTAACACCATTCCCCCTTGTCCTATCACTATCAACGTGTGTAAACAGGCGTTCCCCCTCACCTACGGTGTTCTTTAAATATCATTATCAGTAACACCCTTTGTCCTTTAAACATTTCTTTATTCTCTATACTAAACTGCTTGGAAAAAATACTCAGCAGTCCAGCATCTAGCACAGAAAAGAAAAAAAGAAGCAGGCCGTATTATTAGTGCATACATAATAAAGCATTAAATTAACATCATTAGTGACAGCAAACACACATATTTTATATAATATTATTATTGTATCGTTGTATGATAATTATTAGTGAAAAAATATTAGGACAGTTTTTCTCTTCATTATTGTAGTAAAAAATATAATTGCTTTCCATCAAGATGTATTTCATGCAGTCTTCCTGTCTGATAGGTATTGGGGAAAAACCTTTTGTTACCCTCCGGCAGTGCTTCATTCATATGCAGGGAGTAGCATGCTTTGCTCTTGAAGTAGTTCTCTTCTGAATCCCAATGGGATGGGCTTAGCAACAGCATAGTTCAGGCTTCACTTAACTGGCTCCACTTAAATATAATGCAAGATGGCTGCTTCTTAACAAAGTCCGTAGTTCAACCTAAGTCTATGCCTGCATTGCTTGCTTGCGTTTCAATGTTGCGAATGTTGGATAAGTCTGTTCTATGAAACAGCTATGGACTTAAAAGTGCTGTAAGAGTATAGGGCTTATAATTTTTTTTTAAATCTTTTTTTTAAAAATAATCTTTTTTTAAAAAAATAAATAAATCAATAATCAATGATATACCTTTTTTTACAAAAAAATCATTGATTATTGATTTATTTTTTTTTTAATCAGGATCTTCAAGGCCATGTCTCTGCTGTTTTGAAAAAGCAATACCTGACAGCATGATAACCATTGCAAGTCCTGCATCTACCTTCCATCCACAAGGCTGCTGTGCTGCTGTGTAAGAATAGGAAGGGGAGGCCTGTAGAAAAATTTAAGACTAATATTACAACAAATACATTTGTATCAAGTTTGTAAATCTGATTCTAGTTAAGACATAATTTTAAATTGTATAGGAATAAAATTAAGGTATATATATATAGTGGGTTCAGTCATATACCTTTTAACCTGAAATATGAACTGATTTTTATTTGTTTCAGGAATGGCTAAAGAGAAGTTATCTGAAAAATAATTAGAATAGAATAGTGAAGTATCGATGTCTAATTTTATCAAAGTATTATGACATGCATGCAGTAATTTCCTATTACTTTATTAAGTATAATATTTTCAGAAGGTATTACTACCATAAATCCTATGGGTCCTTTTCATTTATTCCCTCTGTTTTTCTTATTAACTAGCTGAAGTGCCTGTCGATGCTTAAAGCAGTTTCTGTTATATTTCTCCAGTCAGGTATATAGCACAAAGATTCAGTCTTGTAATGAATGACCTCAAAAGTCCTTCTTATAAAACATCGTTGGTTTTTTTTGCTGCTTTGTTGCATACATTCAGACAAAATTCAATCAATCCGTTTTAATATCAAAGGAAAATTCCTTCCAGGTATGCTCATTTAAGTGCGAATGTCAGAACTTTTGACCTTTTCTTACCTCACACTGGTGGTCCTTCTTTTTGACTTTGCCCTTGTTGGCTTTGCTTTCTTTAGGAACTGTCAGTGTTTCCAGCATGCTTCTACCTTTCCCTAAAACCCTGAATGTTCTTTTCCAGAGAGTTATACTGTAACTGTCTAGCCTTATTTGCTCTTCCTTTAAATTTATTCTGAGTCAAGTTTGTACAAGACTGTCAGGTTAGTGGGAAAAAAAAAAAAATGTTTTTCTGTTCTTTTCAAAAACCTGACCTGAATGATGCTTTCTTTAATTTGGCAGGCAGTGCCAAAATAAAGATCGTTAGCTTTGCTTTCTCCTATTAAAAATGTACGTGCTTTTATCTTGTTCACACAGGCATTCTCAATAAACTTAAGACTTCTGGAGCATTTGCAGTAGACTTACCATGGTGAAAACTTCTTTTGTGTCAATCTTCCCTTGTAATTCTGAATAGAGTTCATACATAGGAGTAGATTCCTCCTGGTACTATTCCTCTCCTACAAATATATCTTTACTGGTCTGATGATACAGTGAGTATCAGAGGGCTCATTAGAAAAAAAAGTCAGTCCCAAAAGTGTTCTGGGACTGTATGACCTTACTCAACAGTTCTGTCTAAAGCTGAGATCACCACTGAAACTCTGTAACAATAGCAGTCAGAGGAAGTGCGTAGCTAATTGTGCCAGGATAATAAAACATCTTCCAGCTGACATCTTGATAGTCTTATCTTTTCGTCATGCTTATCATATTGATAACTGTTTACATTGAGCTAATCAGCCAGTATTTTTTATGATCAGCCAGGAGAATGAGCAATATGATTACAGTTCTGTTTGCAGTATACCTTACAAATGCATCCTAAAGTTTTCTTTGTCTAATATCAGCTAAAATAACAGAAGACACTGCCATGGACATGTGTGAATAGAGCAAGGGCTGAATAGAAACTCAGACATACATCTTGTAAGGCTTTCCAGAGAGTGACTGAGAAAAACAGTCACAGTTATGGGTCTGCTGTAAATACTTAAGTGTGTTCAAACAGTGTTAGAAAGAGCAACAGCAACAAAAAAAGGAAAAACCCATCTTTCAGTGGACAAAGTGATGAGAGATTGGTGTGACAGAGTTCTAAAAAGGAAGAAATTTGCAAATGACAAAACTATTACAAGTGGTATCACAATGTCTAAGCTGGGCATTTAAAATACTCTAGTCTTTAGATCAAATAGAATGGTGTTCATTTGTATATATTGAGGAATGCATTATTTTGGTGGTACTTTCTTTTAAAATCAGTGAGAGAAAAGAGAAGGGAAAATCAATGGGAAAAAGGAAGGGATGAGAATGAAAGGGAAAAAGGATGGGGGTAAAAACTCTCTAATATCAATGATGCTTTGAGTTACAGGATAAAAGCCAATATTTCTGAAATTTTCTATGGGGGTTTTAAGGTCTAACTTTGATATACTTTGGAGGTTATTCATAAATGTTGACATTTTTATTGTTTTTATCTGAATCTTCCTGTTCTGCAAATATATTTTGCTAGAATGCACCACATGCTTCAAAAGGTTATTTAACATCTTCATGTATAGTGAATATTTTATTTTCATTACAACTGTCTGCCTATTTCACCCTTAATTTGGTAGATGTGAGTCATCTGCTTTCTTACCATCTTCAGAATTTTTTTGCTTAACATACCTGAATTATTTAATTCTCCTACTTGCTACAGAAGAAACTCATTTATTGGGGACCTATAATTCACACTTGTGCAATTCTTTGGATATTAGTGATGTTATTTGTGGTCAACAATAGTAAATTTACATTAGTAAGTAGAATTAAACTCTCTTACTTCTGTACATTTTATTTGTTTCAGTTTTCTAATTCACTTAGTATTTGGTGCCCCTTTTTCTTATTTTTGTCCAAAGTCAGACATTTTTTTTCATATTACCATTTTAAAAATTTATTTATGTTACATGAATACTGTTTTTGATTTATGATTCATCTGTATTTTAGTGTTCAGACGTGTTTTTTTTTTCTCAATAGGAAACCAACAATTACCTTGAAATACAAAACCTAAGTAATATTTATCAAGACTCTAATAGATGTTGAGATTTTGCCTCAAAACAAGTTGATAAAAATATTCAAGTTGACCATTCCAAAAGTAAAAACAAATGAATATCACTTGATGCTAAATACACGTAGGAAGTTAATTGATCACACGTTTATTTTTGAGCATAACATGTATTTCTAAGGACTATTATTCCAAATGTCAGAAACCTGTAGGCAGCCTCCCCCCATCCCACCGCAAGGCCCACAACCACATTTCAGGCCCCAAGGCTCTCCCCACCCTGTTCGTGGCCCAAGACCCCATTTCAGCCCCCAGGACCATAAGCCCCTGCCCCAGCAATGCCAGTCTCCAGCTTCCCACAGCCCTGCCCTGCCTGGCTATGGACCCTGCCCAGCTTGGTGGGGCCTGCCTGAGGGCCCAGATCCCAGCCCAGCCTCAAGCAATTCCCATGGCTCTGTCTGTCTATCCTAGGGCTGTGTCTGACACCGTTTCCGTTCACCAGGCCGGATCCTGTCCTCCACCCACAGGCTGTGGTCCTGGCCTGGTTTCTGCCCATCCTCCTCATCATAATTGTCTGATGTTTTGGGCTCTCATCTAAGTCCGGCTTCCACCCAGGGCCTGACTGCTCCCCTGCCTCAGCTGCCTGCCCAGCCAGACCTGCCAGTGGAGGTACCCTGCTCAGCTCCCTGTCCCTTAAGGAGCAGCCAGGCAGCCAGCCCTGCTCCCTGACATGGGATATGAGTAAAAAGCCACAGCAGTAATTATTACCAGTTCTTTTGGTTTATTGATGAGGAATTAGATGACCATAATCAGTTAAAAACATACAACACATTCTGCTAACCCCTTCTTTTCTAACCTATTGTGTCCCCTCACACAGGGGCTAAGACAATATATTGTTCACTCAGAGGTATTGCAGTTGGTTCAACCGGTTTGTGAAATACGGTTTTATACGGTTACCTTATCTCCATCTGCTCACAAGAAAAGCCCCAAAGCAAAGTTATCAACATAATACCAGAAATACAGACCGAGCTTTACCTTTATTTGTGAGGGATTTAAAAGGGTATATAAAAACGTGAAACGCCTACAAACTCTTAGGCAGAAGAGAAACCTCCTTCTTCTAAACAGGTTTTGTAGATGAAAGAGTTGGCAAGGTACTAGAACATGCAAAAGTTCAGATGGGTTTTGTGAACCAGATTTAGGTTCACAACTCCCCATCTCTCAAATATACACACTATAACAGCCAAGTAATTGCATATATCAGAATATCGGATTAAAATTTTTAAATTTGACTGGGTTTGTAATTATAATCTTAATAACTTCCATAAACTACTGATAAAAAGAAAAAAAAATACAAAACTTTTGGACTCCTACTTGCTCTTTCATCAAGGACCTCTGGCAGCTGGTCCTAAAATAATTTTCAAAAAGTGTAGAAAATAATAAATTTTATGCAGACTCTTTTCCTGTCTATTTTAAGCTATTCAACATCAACCTCAGAGCAACAAAAAAGAGGAAAATGATTGCTTTCTTCTGTTTTCCCTTTGTGGGGTCTTTCCCACATCTGTGACAATATCAGTTCTGGGTCAAAAGTATCTCAGTAAATCTGCACCAGCTGAAGCAGTAGTTGCAGTTTGATAGGATGATAACCATGAGTCACAGAGATTTTCAAAGGAAGTCTGTTGCAATTGTGGGATACAGTCTAAAATTGCTGTTAAATTGCACAGGAGAAGATGACACTATAGGTCAGCATCTCATATACGCTGGAACTATTTGTGTAAGATGAGATGTCGTAGGAGATGTTCCCTAGATAAAAATGGTGATTTAAAACCATTCTTTTTATACAAGAGAAATGACACAGAGCTACAACCAGAACACAGCACAAGCACTTGCATTGGTAGCCTTAACTTAGTGAAATTAGTTTATTACTTCAGGCATAGTTGTACTATCGTAACAGATCATTATTTCTTGTACTACCTGTTCTATGGAAAGGATAGGGGACACTGTGTTTACCGTATATCTGGCAAGAATATCTGGCAAATATCTGGAAAGTACTGCATGCTAGATACTGCGATGGCCTACAAAATTCTCCTGCACTGTGTTTTCTATTTTCAATTTTTAATATTGTTCTTTGATGTCAGTAAATTAAGTCTTTGGCTTTTAGTTATACCATTGGTTGTTTTTATTTCTTCTTTCATATGAAGAAAATATAGCTAATGAAAGAGTCAGAAAAGCTTGACCTTAAATATTGCTTTAACTATGCTGTCTTTGGCTTTGCCTATATTAATAAACTAAAGATGGGAAGGAATTTTCTAAAGCGCTGGAACTGATCATCTAATTTGTTATACTTTTAGGATGGCCTGGATTTGGTGGTGCCTAGATAGCTCTCACCCGAAGAACTACAAGGCACAGTCCAGGTAGCTTGGGTTAGAGACCACTCTTAATATGCAGTTTGGATACATCTTTGCTCCAGATGACAGGAGAATTTAGTAGCACACAGATGGGCTTTCCCTATCTTTTGACTTTAATGCTAGAGAATGGTGGTCTTAGCTATATTACATTTGTTACTACAATTCAGCCTCTCGTTCATTTGATTTTCCACATTTGTTTTATATTTAGGTACCTGATTGTCTCTATCTCTTTTAACCCATTCCTTTGGATATTGCTGTGACCATATCCTAGTGTTTTGATTTGTTTTATGGTGAAACATTTAAAATCTGTATTAAATATTGTAAGAATACCTTAAAGGTATTTGAAACCTTGCATAAACTTAACAAAACACAACACACAAGCACACGCACGCACACACATATCCAATGTATTATTCTGAGCTCTGCAAGCATGGCGTCACACTGTGTTAGCCAGGCTATGAGATGAATCAAATATTACATTGATGAGAATCAGAACAAACTCTGCTCTCTGCAACTGCAGCTGCATGACAGTAAAAAGTCACGGCGCTGTAATAAGTCAGACCTGGAGTCATTGTACTGTCATGTGGATCAGGAGACAATTCTCTGGCATTTGAAAAAGAAGGCATGCAGCAGAGCAAATCGGGAGTGCAACATGAGGCTACTCAAGTGCATGAAGATACAGGGTTAGGCTTCAATGAAGCCTAGAAGATTACAAAGCATTACGCTTTTATTATGGTTCTTCATTTTTGGTTCTTGGTTTCAATTGTATCATGGATTTGTTCGCCACACTTTTCTTTCTTCATCCCTTGAAACGCAATGGAAAATGCACACTTAAAGACTTCACTTTTCTTCTGGTATTTTCTGGTATCTTCTGTAAGTCCTCAATGAAAGCAATGCGCATAATGACTAGATAATAAAAGACATTACTTTCAAAGACATAGATCATCATGGAGATGCTCTACATGAGCAATAAAGGAGTTAGTATTTATTGGGCAGAAAATATTTTATCAGATATCCAAAGAAAATGTTACGATGTCGTGGAATAACTGCCAAAAGAGCAAGATGTAAACACTCACTTTGATATCACAAAGGCAAGACTCCTAAATATGGATCCATAATTTTTCACGTCTGATTGAAACATTATGGCCCCTGTTAACTTTGTGTGTGTGTCTGTGTGAACATACCATGTAGTAGATATCTACTATCTTCTGAACAACAGTTTCTTCTTTGAGATTTAAAGTGACATGCTCCTTTGTGCTTTGCAGCTGAGAAAAATAAGCATTTCTCTCATTTAGTGCATTTTAATTATGAGATAAGTGCAGTGAGGATCAAACTTTGTTGTATCTTAACAGGATATGCATATTTGATAATTCAGGAAAAACACCTTTTTTTTTTTTTTTATCCAGAGAAAACAAGAGACACCTAATTTCTAATTAGTATGCCATCCATTCCTAAAAATTATTTCCCTTTAATTTTTTTAAGGTTCTTTTTTCTTTTCTTTTTTTTTTTTTTAACTTTCCTAACTCATGGCACTTGAAAATACTAAAGAATTAGTTCAAAAAACAAAGGCTTTTGTAAGTATTTTGTTTCCAGAGTTACAAAGTCAATTTATTATACACACTGGAGGTTTTTTAGTTACCAGCTTAAAGGGAAGTGATCATTTAATAATTTCTCTTTATCTTTTCTAGTCTCTAGTCAGAAATTTTCTTTTAAACTTCTTCCATATAAAGCAATACACATGTAGGAAATATTAACACAGCCCCCTTTAAAAAATTTAAAGTGAAAATGATCCTATGCAACCATAATTAACCATATGCAATATTCAAGCCTCAAGTAAACCCTTGTAACAAAAAATAGGTAAGCTCATTCAGTGTGTCTTTTGAACTGGATAGTTGCACCATGCTGAATTTCAGCTATTATATCTGAGGTATACTTCTACCCTGAAAAGACCAACTATGCAAAAGCAGTGATCAGAAATGTGTCAGGTCATTAGCTCAGTCATAAAATTGTTTTTTTTTTTTTTCACCCTTCCTTCTTTCTTGATAAGCCTTTAAGAGTAAGGAATATGATAGATTTTGTGCTGATAGAATTGGGTCCAACCTCTTCATGCTTTGCTTGTGTTACTGAGATATCAAAACAGAAAATAATAATAGATAGAAATAATTATCTCAGTTGCTTAAAATTGCTATCTAAATACAAATCGCAGGACCAAGCTGTTCGCAGTTATACCTGTACGGTCCACATTGTCTGCTTTTATTCACTACTGTGAAAACATGTTGCAGAAAATAAGCAAAATTTCACCCAGGGCTTTACTGAAGGTCATGAGCCAGATACATGAGCTAGAAGGAAATACAGTTTGATTTTCAGTAAAAAAAAAAAAAAAGAAAGAAAA
Source organism: Anseranas semipalmata (assembly GCA_013399115.1). Taxonomy (NCBI): domain Eukaryota; kingdom Metazoa; phylum Chordata; class Aves; order Anseriformes; family Anseranatidae; genus Anseranas; species Anseranas semipalmata. Next base: position 15,627 of record VXAA01006609.1, on the reverse strand, counting down.
ACTAGCCATATAAAATAAAACATATATATAACAGTTTTCAAGGAACTTCCATAACAGTCACATTAGGAAAAAAAAGTATTTTAAAAACAAAATGGTCTAAATTGACATGAATATTGAATATTGCTTTTGACACATACATTTATGAAAAGTAATTGATTTAAGTAAACATATATGACTGTAATTTGGGATGGATTTTTTTGTTGTTGTTCTGTTTTTTATTCACGTCATTTTGGCCAGATTTATTATAAAAAGTTGATCAAGGTAAAGACGCACAGGGTAAAACTCCTGGAATTTCAGCTGTTAGGTTTTTATGAAAGATATTAGGAATCATGTGTCTAAGTACAATCACTTTTAGCAACGGATACTAACTTTACACATAGCTCATGCAATTTCATTAACTTCAGATTGCGTACATAAGACCTAAGGACAAAATGAGGACTACACTTCCTTCTGAGCTACATCCCAATCTGGACCACAGGTAGATTTAGTTTACATTACGCACCGAGGTGCCCCCGCTCTGCTGCAGAACGCGTCTGCCCCAGAGCCGATCGCCTCAGCAAGTGACTCATGATGTCATTGCAAACTTGCTGAGGGTGCACTCAATCCCCTCATCCAGATCATTGTTAAAGATGTTAAAGAAAACTGGCCCCGGTACTGAGCCCTGGGGGACACCACTTGTGACAGGAGCCCAGCTGGATTTAATGCCTTTCACCATGATTCTTTGGGCCTGGCCACCCAGCCAGTTTTTTACCCAGAAAAGCATACGCCCATCCAAGCCATGAGCAGACACTTTCTCCAGAAGAATGCTGTGGGAAACAGTGTCAAAAGCTTTACTACAGTCTAGGTAGACAACATCCATAGCCTTTCCCTCAAACACTAAGCCAAACCTTGTCATAGAAGATCAGGTTTGTCAAGCAGGACCTGCCTTTCATAAACCCATGCTGATCACCTGGTTGTCTTATAAGTGCTGTGTGATGGCATTCAAGATGATCTGCTCCATAACATTCCCCAGAACCAAGTCAGACTGGCAGGCCCATCATTCCCTGGGTCCTCCTTCTGGCCCTTCTTGTAGATGGGCATCACTTTTGCTAGCCTCCAGGCAACTGGAACCTCCCCTGATAGCCAGGACTGCTGATAAATGATGAAAAGTGGCTTGGTCAGCACTTCCGCTAGCTCCCTCGGTACCCTAAGGTGGATCCCATCTGACTTGCGTACATCTAAGTGCTGTAGCAGGTCACTAAGCATTTCCTCTTGGGTCATGGAGGCTTCATTCTGCTCCCCATCCCTATATTCCAGCTCAGGGGGTTGGGTACCTGGAAAACAAGTGGTCTTGCCGCTAAAGACTGAGGCAAAGAAGTCGTTAAGTACCTCAGCCTTTTCCTCATGGATACCAAAAAGTTGCAATCTCTGAAAGACCAATCCCTCTAGTACATATCTAAAATCTAGGACTCCACAGTCCCTTAATGATACAAATTGTTTCGCTAATCTTAAAGTGACTGTTAATGTGATTGAGAATCAGAACCTGAAACTTTTAAACATCTGGCAGACAATTTTATAGGTATATTCATTTATATTATAAACAGTTTATATTTCAGCAATTTTCAGAGACACTACAGTCTGTATGTGTTTAAAATTCAATTTATTTGGTGCCTTTATTGATCTAGTCTAGTGTCTACAGGTCTAGTGTAACTGTTCTTCTTTTGGATTAAAGAAGCATAAATACTTAAGTATTCTTATAACAGAGCACAAGAGAAAACCAATGCAGAATAGTGACATTGGACAAAACCCAGGCAAGGTGTGAGTGCCTATATGTAGGATTTATAGCAAGATTAGGCATTTAAGACCAACACTGAGACATTGCAAAGCCATCCTCAGCTTCTACCTAACCTTCAGGTCTTTAAGTAATTTGGTTTTCATAGTTTTTCTGGCTTCTAAAGCTCTCCGAATGTCCAGGAACAATTTAATCTTGGCTGCCACAGTTGCAATTTTCCTTCAGTTATAACAACATAAGATAGGGCATATGTCATTTCCAACAGAAGATGCCCATTACTGTCCCTTTCTTTTATGACATTTCAAGTGACTTGAGCATGCTCTATAATATTTTAGTGAATTTTTAAACTGTAGTCCTATGATTTACATGTATATGTGTAGCCGGCTGAATATGAGCCAGCAGTGTGCTCAGGTGGCCAAGAAGGCCAACGGCATCCTGGCTTGCATCAGAAACAGTGTGGCCAGCAGGACTAGGGATGTGATTTTCCCCTTGTACTCGGCTCTGGTGAGGCTGCACCTCAAGTACTGTTTTCAGTTTTGGGCCCCTCACTACAGGAAGGACATCGAGGTGCTGGAGCAGGTCCAAAGAAGGGCAACGAAGCTGATGAGGGGTCTGGAGAACAAGTCCTACGAGGAGTGGCTGAGGGAACTGGGGTTGTTTAGTCTGGAGAAGAGGAGGCTCAGGGGCGACCATATCGCTCTCTACAGGTACCTTAAAGGAGGCTGTAGAGAGGTAGGGATTGGTCTCTTCTCCTACGTGTCAAGTGATAGGACGAGGGGGAATGGGCTGAAGTTGCGCCAGGGGAGGTTTAGGTTAGATATAAGGAAAAATTTCTTTACTGAAAGGGTTGTGATCTATTGGAACAGGCTGCCCAGGGAAGTGGTCGAGTCACCATCCCTGGATGTATTTAAAAGATGTTTGGATGCAGAGCTTAGCGACATGGTCTAGTGGAGGGATTGTTAGTGTTAGGTCTTAGGTTGGACTAGGTGATCTTGAAGGTCTTTTCCAACCTAAAAGATTCTGTGATTCTGTGTTTACATTTACAGGAAACACTCAAAGAGCCCCATTAAAGGTGCGTAAGAACATAAGAGCCCCACTGAAGGTACATAAAACATGAGTTAAACCATAGGTAAACCATAGGTTTCTCACCCTGGGTAAATTCTAAAGCTATATATCCCAAGTGCAATAAATCATCTACTGTTAGCATGGAAGACAACTAAATCTCCAAACAAAGGCAAAGTCACATCCTAGGTTGAGAACAGTTCCTTTTAGCTAGCTTACTCTGCTTCCTAGTTGTCAAGCAGAATCTTTAGATTCTATTGAGACATACTGAACTATTCCCAGAGAACACAGAGAACCAGGATAGAAAAATTCCTCTACAGAGAATACAGGAGTCTGAACTTTAGAGATGTAGTGCTATTAAGAAGCCCACATACAGTTCTGAAAATAGATCATGTTAGTTATCTTTTACAGACATAGGACTTTTCCCTAGGATTTTGTCCACAATGCAGAGAAGAGCCAAAAAGCCCCTGCCACCACAAAATCAAACTCTGTAACTTAGGCATGGCTATGCTGGCAATGGACAGCATATGAAGAGACACAGTTAATGGCCGTTTCTTCTTTTTAATGACTAAAATGTTTTTCCTTTAATACCTTTTTTTTTTAACCTGACATCAGCCTAACATATTACCCTTTACCATGAACTTGCAAATTATCAACTTCTCTCATAAACTCCAGTAATTCTGTTTTTCATTTGGGCAATTAATGTTTTTGTTAGTCCCTAATTGTAATATCAAATAATTATTTATCAATAGCAATAAACTACTCATGGGTTACCAATTTCCAGACCAACACAATTTTGATTAAAAATATCAGAGATATTGATTTTAAAAAGTTTTCAGGTTTCTTACTGATTAGAAAAAAAAAATCACAGCAATTCATTATTTTCTTTCTGTAAAAGAAAATGTTCACATTTCAGCATGTCAATTACATTTATTCCAAAAAGGAACAGTCTTTTTAGAAATATTTCTAACTGAAATACTTAAATAGATCATTTAAGGAAGTGTGTTTCACCTGAAAAAATCATTACAGCTATAGGCATTGGATAAAAAGTGAGAGATAGAAAGAGAGGGAGAGAGAAAAAGAACCATCTCATTTTTTTAGGTTTTTCTCTTTTTATCTCACTTTACTTTTTCCTTGAAAAAGATGTGGCAAGAAAAAGAAATAAATGATAAGTACAGGATTTACTTTTTAAAAAAGTATTCTCAGTAGTGCCTATCAAACCTCTCTGATGAAATCGTGCACCTAAGTAAAAGGAAAAGTGGTGTCCCTCAGAGTTCAATTCAAACAAAGTCAGCAGAGGAGGAGAAGAATCACATAGATATATACCAATAGGAATTGAATAGGACTTGCTGAGGAGAGGGGCACCTTTTTGTGGGAGAATGGAAGACTTCACTTCACCTGGGAGTCTGAGCCCACAGACATCTCCATTAAAGAATAAGATTTTTTTTTTTTTTTTTTTAATATGTAACAGAAGTTAGTCTTTGCTCCCAGAAGTTTAATATCTAAAAATAAAATTTCTTAGGCCAAATCAGATAGCAAGTTGCTTCTGAAGTCTAGCTTAGACTCCTCTTTCTTTGCAGCAAAATCAAGTTCCCAGTTGCTTCCCCCCAAATGAAAGGTTTTCTAAGAGAAGTAAAGTGAAAGAGCAATTCTCTGTGAGGGTTCTTTATTCTGGAACTCATTCACTTTGTAACTTGTTTCACCAAAGGCTGGGTATGTTAACCTCTGGAAATGCTATTTAACTCATATTCTGTCTCTTCTACCGGGGAAACTAAAGTGAAGGTTGGTTGGATATACTACCTGTTTAAATATATGTTCACTATACATATTTGGGCATTTTTGTCTTGGGGCTAGGGTTCCAAAATGGCATAGTCTATAAATATGCAATGTAATGGGCCATCATTAAGTGGAATCTTGTTTCTTGTCATACTTCATATTTTGGATATATTGTAGTGATTATAACAATTTAAAACTAGCAAAGGAGAAAAAGGTGAGGAAATTTTAGGGTTTTTTGTTTGTTTGTTTCTAATGATAAACATAAAAGCATAAAATTTACATGTGTATAGTGAGTTTACTGTCTTGCCTTTTTCTTGCCATTATTTAAAGTGTGTAAGGTAAAAGAAGTCATAATCGTCTGTTGTTGAAGATGAACTATGCTATTGTCTTATTGAAAAATGTATGTCTCATCAAAGAGAGGTAATAGTTAGAATTTGAAAATTTGCTCTTTAAAATATTTATGTTACTGTATAAAATTAGACTATATTTCCTTTAGAAGTGTATGTCACTATAAATGAGTGGATTAAATATTTATTTTTGCACTGTTTTTTACTTGCATAACCCCTACATGTAAAGTAATGGTAGTTGAGGATACTGTTCATTTCAATATAAGGTAACAGTTCTAGCAATTCTTAATTTAAAAATGACATAAGTGTAAGTGACAGAACAAGATTTAAATGTAAGAACAGAGATTTGGCACTCTTCAACATCTCTGAATAGGAATTTTTAGATGTGAGTTTTGTTTCATTAAATCATGCCAAAAATCATGACAGAACCTAATGACCAGCTACCTGATTTTCATCCATAGAGCTTGACTTATACATCCATTACCCAGCTGTATTTTTATGTGCAATCAAAATTAAAAAAAAAAAAAGAACTGTAAGTTGAATGTTATTTGTATATTTATTTACCTATCAGTCTATTTACATGCCAAATCATCCCTTAGACATTGACTTAAGATATATAAAAATATTCAGTTCACTTTTTGTATATAATTTAAATAACTTACCCAAGTTCTTTATACTCCTTATTTAGTCTAATCTATACTAACACTGTGGCAAGTCATTCAGTTTCTGTAAGTTTGAATTGGTGGTACACTCTATGGACCCTTCTTTTGACTCAAGTAGTATGGAAATTTTATGATGATTTGAACTCTTACCTATCAGCTTGCTGTGCTTTGCAATACATATTGCAAAGAAATTGAAACCCTGAAACAGTTGAGCTTAAAAAGCCTGTATTTCTACAACTTTGTCATTTATATGAATGAACTGCGTATAGTGTTTCATTAAAACAACATAACTAGGTAAAAGGAAAGAAAACTGCCAGTTATGCCACTCAGGTTAAGTTAAATGGAAGTGTCAGTAGGAAGTCAAAGACTGAGTCTTCCTCAAAAACAGTAGAATATGTATAATTCAGAGAAACATCTGACGCTGAGCAGAAGGAAATAGAAAAACAAGCAAGGAGCCTGTAGCATGAGGGCAGACTGTGGGACCTCTCCAGGAGTTTGCAGTAATGACTAGACTGAGAACCCTACATTGGATCTGGAGTGCAGGACTGAAACAGGCAACCAGACTCAGTAGGATACTGACCAGTTTTCAATCCTTTTTAACTGAACAGTAGTAGACTTGTTAGCAGATTTCTGCTTATAGAGTTACTGAATTCCACTTTTCAATTATGTGTTTAAAAACAACAACAACAACAACAAAACATAGCTTTAGAGATATATTTAGCATGCAAGTAAGCCAATTGTATCTCAAGGCTTTGTCTGACCCAGCTTTCTATGACATCCTTCTAGTTTGATAAATTGAACTCTCTTGCATCTTTCTAAAAGCCCCTGACACTAAAATAACTTCTTTCCCTTGCCTGGCCTTGCACAGACTTGGCCTGCCTTGCCCTTCTTCTCCCTTCCCTTTCCCCAGCTTGTCTTCCTTCTCTAAAAGGATTATGCAATTTGACTGTTTTGGATATTGCTGGTTAACAAGCCGCATTTGTTCAACAGGGAAAAAGTGGGCCTTAGTTCTCACCACAATAACATCATTTACAGTGTGTATCCCCCCAGCCAGCACCAGCTAGTAATATTTACAAAACTTGTAGATATTTAAGAGTTTTGACATCTACCTCTTTGCCAGACCAGACTGAGAATGGGAGAAAAGGGAAACAAACAGAGACTGACACATCAAGCTAAAATTTTAGAACAAGATCTATTTCCTTAAGAAACTGATCTAGATTAGGAATTTTTCATCAGTGACTGAATGAAAAAACAATTAATTAAAATATTTTTTTCTTTTAAAAGACAGTTTTTGATGCCAATTATCTAACATTTAAGCATACATAATATAGAGTAGTACGTACAAATAAAGTAACAAGAAAGCTTGTAAATAATAGAAAACTTTAGGAAATACTTAGAACTATATAACAAANGAAAAGAAAAGAAAAGAAAAGAAAAGAAAAGAAAAGAAAAGAAAAGAAAAGAAAAGAAAAGAAAAGAAAAGAAAAGAAAAGAAAAGAAAAGAAAAGAAAAGAAAAGAAAAGAAAAGAAAAGAAAAGAAAAGAAAAGAAAAGAAAAGAAAAGAAAAGAAAAGAAAAGAAAAGAAAAGAAAAGAAAAGAAAAGAAAAGAAAAGAAAAGAAAAGAAAAGAAAAGAAAAGGAAATGCTTAACTAATGAAGGGACACCTGTCATCAAAATCATTGTCATTGCTTAAGGAAATATGATGTCTTATAAGCCAATTACATTTGTGATATACAAAGCTACATTATGCTAGGAAACACGAGATAATCCATCTCATCTATTACCCTAGGAACTGCATTGCAACATAATAGAGATTCCATAAATCATTTAATGAAGTAATGCATGTGTTACAGTACATTATGAACCAGACACATATTAATTTCACAAATGCAGCTCATTAACTGTGTTATCCAATGAGTAAGCAGTCACCTGGCTGCATAACCTTCACATCCCTATTACCATCAGAAGAAAAAAAAAGAAAAAGGTATCACAGATATTTATCATACAGCCAATGTGACCAGCTCTTCTCTTTCTTTTTTTTTTTTTTTTTTTTTCTTTTTTTTTTTTTTTTTTTTTTTTTCTTTTTTTTTTTTTTTTTTTTTTTTCTTCTATTGAGGTAAGTGCCCTTGTACTCTAACGTTTTGTGCAGTTCTGACAGCTTTGCAGATCCTGGATGTAAACTTTGGCTAGAAAGTCTGTTACACGTCCTTTGAAAGTGACACATTGTAATCAGAGGTGCCATAGCCTATCATGAAAGCACAGAAGTAAGAATTACAGTGCTGCCTTTCAAATAATAATGACAAGAATCCTTGTAAAATCAATGTCTAGAGCAGGAATTGGGAACAAAATATGATGAATATAAAATTACATCGTAAGTGTTTATTATATTCACAAATATAATAACTAAACTATATTTTTTATTCTTTTTATGTAGAATCTATTTTAAAAATAGATTACCTTTGGATTTACAGAACACGTGACTATGTATATTCGAGGTAAATGATGGCAAGTTATCTGCAGCCTTGGGTGATAACCTGTTACCTTTATCCACATATTATTTAAGGCACTCATGGACCCAATAGTAGTCTGTATTTCATAGGTGTAACTGAGGTTCAGGTTCTCAAATACACATAGTATTGTCTGTCGGTCTCTTTAGGGATTTATGCCCATAATTTAGGAAACATTAACATTATTCAAGTCATTGCTCAGTTCTTATCTAGTCCTGTAGGAATTTGAGTCACCTCAAAACTATGTAAATACTGATACCACTCATGAGTCATGAAGTTGATCAAGGGACCAGCTCACATCAAATATGTATAAAATGTAGCCTTCTGGGGTAGAGACCTTTATAATAGCAAAATAATATACTGTTCAGGCACAGTATAGAGTGTAAACTGGGGGGGGAGCAGTGAAGTGAAACTTCTTGCCTGTCAGATAGGGTGGTGCTATGTCCCTGTATTAGAATCATCCCTCCATAATATTTTGAGTACAACTCCATGCTTTGAAGTAAAAATCTAATATTCACTAATGCCAGCTGAATGAGGCAGGCTTTTGTTTGAGGCCGTAGCTAGATGTAAGTGAAACACATGTTGGAATAAGCTCTGTTTCTGAGAAAGTTTGTAAATCCAACATAAATCTTCTGAAAATATGAAGCTGGAGAGGTGGCTGGCCAATTTACTCACCAGGAGATGTGTATTTCTGCAGGAAGGTGAGAAATAAAATGGAAAAAAGCTCCTGTTACATTGTACAGAAAAGCAGCTTTCCCAACAGGAAAATTTAATTTAGTGTATTAAGTATACTGGCTATATTAGTTAAGTATAATAATTAATATTAGCCAAAGCATGTGAAGTAAGATGATCTTTATCACCTTCTGTTGCTCTGGGTTCTCTGAAGTCAGGGAGGAAAACAGGAAGATTTTCCATTTCATAACACAACTCTGCAAGCAAAGTACATTCCTCACTGAGGCTGAAGAACCTGGTTACCAATATTTTCAAATTGTGAGGTGAAAACTTTTAAACTCACATACTAAACAAGCAATTCATGTTTCACACAGGCATCTACATTTATTTTCTTCCTCGCAGCTCAAAGGAGATATTTATGTGAAAGTATATATTCATAGATGTTAGTGAAGGAAAACTACATGCAATAGCTGTGCTTTGAACTCATTCTGGCCTCTCTGATCTTTTGAAAGAGAAATAACATAGCTGAGCTTCAACTTCTCTGATCATTCTTTATCTTACAGTCGTAAACTTTGCACTGCCATTGATAGCTTTTTATTTTTTTTAGTGGATGTATATGGGAAGATAAAATCAATCCCATAAAGAACTTTGAATATTATTACAACAACTCAGGACTCTGTAAAAAATGTGGGCTAACAGAAACATACACTCCATAACTTATTTCTACTTTGCAAACATTTGGGACATTCAATGTGATCAAAAAAAAAAAGGGAGGAGGGGTCTCATAGATTTCTAAGGTAGATTGTAAGAAAATATTCTAATATTCTCAATGAGTTAAATTAATATATAATTCTTTATATTTCATGTAGTAGAAAAGTATTTTATAATCACATTAAGTGTGTTCAGGTGTTACAGAGTAATGATGCATGTACTGTAGGTGTGAATAGGCTTTCATTGCTATGATTTACAGTCTTGCTGGGCATGTTATTATTATACAATAACACTTTGTTCAATGACTGTATAGAGCTTTCATTAATGTTAATGTGTAAAATTGACCTCTAATATTTTGTAATTAGTGATTTGACAGTGACAGTTTTGTGCAATATGTTTCCTTGAATGTGTTTATCCATGATAAATAGAAGTGTGACTTTGGAAACTTATTTTCTATTTGATGATAGGGTAAGCCTTGAACTTCAGTACTGCAATACAGACTGAATATTAAAGAAAACATGAAGCCAAGACTTTGCTGTCTGGAAAACTTTAATGTTTTCTTCCTTTTATTTACATTTTTTTTAAGTACAACTCTATTTTTTAAATCAATATCTGTAGCACGGGTTTCGAAAGGTAACCTTTCCTCCAGTACTATATATTTCAAAGCACTCTTTAAACTGGGTAGCCTGTCTTTATAAATCTTATTTATCATTCTTCTTATAAGCTAGAACTGAGATAGGCAGTATTAAAACCTATGCTGGGATAATTCTTTCTTTCTATATGAGTAAAATGCTAGTTATAACTATAATGATAGATTCTATTTTCCTCTGGAGGAATATAAAATAAGTTGAATTAAACACATCTTGGAGAAGTAAATAAAAAAGTGACATTTTCATGTTTTCATTTCTTTATTAAACATTCTCCAAAGACAACAAACTCCACAGTTTTATTGGTAAAGGTCAGTTACAGAACTTCTTTCTATTTTCTTCATTCTTCAAAGAAAATATTTTATAGGTGAAGGAATTCTAAAAAGAAAATGTTTTTCCCACTCCCCTGTTTTGCTAACCCCATATATAAATATAAATTTTAATCTGCGCGTTAGGAGTGTTAAACATATGTTTTGTTGTTTAACATAGTAAAAGATATATTATTTGCATACAGCCATTATTTATACATTCTTTATATTGTGTCCTGAAACAGAACTAATAATGAAAATTAGTAGATGATACTTTGGAAATAGATAAAATACTAGAGATTCATGAGGAGAATAAATGGTAAAATTTTATAATTTGCCCAATAACCACACATTAAACCACTGGGAACATTCCTTGTAATCATAACTGATGTAATGATATTGTTATGGAAAACTCTTCCATAAACAGAGAACATCAGTTCAGCACTGCTTTCTGTAACTGTGAGGATTTAGATACTAAGTGTAATGCTGCTGTATTTTCTGATTACGTATTCAGAAATGTATTGTCCATTCAGACATATTTGGTAGAGAAAATCACTTCAAGTTTTCCTATATCGTCACTCAAGAAATGACAATAACACCAGTAGACAAACTGTCAGTCATGTTACAAGAAATGGAACTGTATCTACGTACAGTATCAAGAGTATATTAACATGGACTTAGCCCCTATCTCAAATAATGTGGATCAGTAGATGGGCAAAGGATCTTTCCTTCCCACTCTCAGACTTGGTTGTAAATATGAGGACAGGTCAGATTTACTGGAAAGATCTGCTGAATAAAAATATTCCAAGGGTAGAATGGAAAGGAAGAAAATGTGTGTTATTTCTATTTCTTGTGAGGAAAGGGAACATGCTTGGCAGATCACACCTGGAAGGAGGCATAGCTCAAAACCAAGATAATTCAAATAAATGTGATTATTCAGATAAAAGGACTGAGAGTTGATATATCAAGTTTAGGACAGTCTTAATATTTTCATCTTGAACAAGATGTAATTAATGAACAGAAGGTTTTCAGTTTAAAAATATGTTAATATAAGCTATATGTAAAGCTCTTCTGGCATGGTATGCAATATAAATTTATTCTCTTAAGAAACTATCTTTATGTCTGTTAATTGATTTGGGTAGCAGTATTAACCAGTATAAAGCTTTGCTTTTAATGAAATAAGTCATATATCTGTTGTAATTTCCTTTAAAATTGATTATACTGTATACATAAAATAAATTATATAGAGCATTTGAGAGTATGATATGTGATCTAATATATATATGTGATATAATCTAGGGAGGTAAAAAAAAAGCTCAGAATTACATGTGAATTACATAAATGTAATTTATCATACAGTAAATGTCATTAAAAAGCACATTATTTCCTGGTAAACTAGTTAGAAATGAAAATATTTCTAGGCTTATTAACAAATGAAAATGAAATCATGCTTGTTTTAAAATATCATCTTAAGGATTTAAAAAATACTGATTTACTGTAAACTGGCATTTCTCCATTACATTAAATATCATAGTCTTATTTGATTCTCAGAAATTTGGGGCTTATGAACTCATATGAGTCATTGGTAGAGTGATATGGTCTTTTGGCTTTATCTGGGTAAAATTATCATTGTTTTCTGTTTCTTTACGTTATAATAGCTTGGATTATTTTAGAGATGGGAAAAGGCTGCAAATAAATAAATAAATAAGTAAAACAGAAGTTTAATTGCTCCTAAATTTTCTTCCTCAGGTTCATATATGCCAGTCCACAGATTTGGTTTAGTTCTTATCTGCCAGGAGATGGAGACAGAGCATTTGAATCTTCCATCACTTATTTGAGAAAGGGAAGAGAAGGGAAGGGAATGGAAGGGAAGGGAAGGGAAGGGAAGGGAAGGGAAGGAAAGGAAAGGAAAGGAAAGGAAAGGAAAGGAAAGGAAAGGAAAGGAAAGGAAAGGAAAGGAAAGGAAAGGAAAGGAAAGGAAAGGAAAGGAAAGGAAAGGAAAGGAAAGGAAAGGAAAGACATAAACAATACATAAAAAATACCATTGGAATGGGTAAATTACTTCAAAGGGAAAGTTTTGTAAGTCATTTTTTCTTGGTCTTTTTTTACCCTTATTAAACTTTGTGCTATCACCAATTGCTGTTCTATAAACAAATACAGGAAAACAAAAGGAATTAAAAGAGTTGATGCTAAAATTATTCTTTGAGTTTGCTTTAATATGTATTCTTGAAGAGAATTTATTGTTATTGCTCCCAGTTAGTTTTTGATTTTATTATTCTGCCTTAGCTAAAAAGTTTGAAGAGTCCAAAGTAGCAGTGAACAGTCAGAGAAGTATCATTGTATAGGTTCCTGTTGTATGGGAAAATCATATTTTTTACATTTCCTGAATGTTTAGGATCTTAACTTTTGTTTCATTAGACTGTAGTACCTGGGGGTATTATTATACTATCTGCTCAATAACATATTCACTTTCTGCTAGTAAAAACATGTTCTGTGTATGAATATTAGGTAGGCTGGCTTACCTATATAGAAGCCATATATAACAGAAGACAAAGCTTCTGTTTATAAATGCATACAAATAAGTGAAAGTCCTGCAAAAGTGCTGCCAAGAACACCGAAGAAAAATGAAAAGCACATACAATTTCTGCAGAGGTCCTGCAAGTCTAGCAGGGCAGAACTAGCCCAGAGGAAGGCAGGGAAGTATAATGAATGCTTTTTTTATTCCTTACTGGACTTCAGGCCCTTCATAGTCCCTTAGAAAATCACGTTTTTTGTTCCTTTTACTCCTGGTGTGCTTTTCTTTATTCAGATTTTTTTTTTTTTTTAGTCAAGTTTTTAGAGCCAAGTGGAGAAAAAACTCAGCTTAATTATTTGACTAGCAAAGGCAATCTTTCTTAAACAAAAAATTCTGTTTGCCGGAACATTTTGATCTCTTGGAAGCACTATATTCATTAGCAGATACCTTAAACACCCACTAAAGTTATCCAGGTTGCTCACAATCTGCCTACGTTCCCAGAGAAGACTTTCCAAACGTGTCTTCAGCACAAATCTGCTCTGACAGGATTGGGATCCACAGCCACCTCTCCCATACCTGGAGGAAACCTCTATCTTAAACAGTAGCTCAGTGCTTAGTGGAAATAGGAAAATTGAGTTCCAAGTGTTCTTCCTCTTCTCCAAGAGATCTGTTAGTATCAGGTTATGTACAAACTGGGTAGGTAGAAGGCCAGACCCATGCTTGTTTAGCTTGTGCTTTTTTATAGGAAGCAATCAAGGTAGAGTGCAACAAGATCTACAGCTATTTATCTAACTTCCCTGCAGAGTTTTGTACTTCTCTGAGCTGAAAACTTCTAACTAAAGTTTCTTAGTTTTCCAGTCATGGAAGTGTTAATGCAATTGTAGGGTGCTACGCTATTCATTTGTGAGATCCTGAAAGTTATTTAAGCAAAGCTGTAATAAGGCATTTTGGAGCTTTCTGGGAGGATAGGAGAAAGGATATCAATTTGGAGCCTTTTAAAAAGACAAAATTTTGCTGAGGAAAGAAACAAGTGACAGACGCAGTGGCTGCCACCTCCTGCTTCAGGAATGAAAGCAAAGAAATGAGAATCAGTCTTTGATTTCACTGTCTCATTCCACTGATTATAGCAGGGACATAAAGCACTTATCTCTGAGCTCAGTTTTTATTTGTTATTTCCCAAACATTAACCAAAATGAATAATCCATAATCTGAATAATGAAATTACTGTGTAATTTGTTATTTTTATTTGCCAGCTACAATAGGTGGGAAGGCATTTAACAACTGTAAACAAACAGACAGAAGAATGACGCTGGTACTTGCATCCAGTGAGCCTCATCTCAGGTACAAGTGAGATTCAGAGTAACAAATATTTTAGTCAGAAAAAAAGTAGGGATTGGGGATTTATATAATTTTTATGTAAACTAATCTTATGTGTGCATGTGTTTAATTAGGAGCTTGGTGAACTTTTCATGTATTTAAAGTTAAAACATGTTTAACATTGTTTTGCATGTACTGTTCCACTAGCAGCAAATATTTTGATGGTTCTATACAAATAACAACACATTCCAAAAGCAAATTGAGATATAATGTAAAAGAAAATACCGTGTTAAAAATTACAGTATCTAATTAGATAAAATCATATTAGAAAAGTAACAAAACTCTGAGTTGTATAGAAACAGATTTTTCAATGTGCAAGTAAAGAAACGGGATTGTTTGCATTTCTGATATAAGTATGACATTATAGGTGGCTTTCATCAAAGACAGCTGCATTGTAAGAACATTACAATGCATATACACATTATTAGAGAGCCAGTAGTTAAGAGCTGAACTCTGTACAAATCACTTCGAAAACTAAGAAATATGCATGGCTATTCATGGAAAATGTAATGGATTAATGTAAAAATAAATAGAAAAATAAGATAATAGCATCATAATATAAATGATCCCTCGGCATTCACCCCTGTTTCTAATAAATAACTATGAAAGACAAACAATGCCAGTCTTTGACCAATGTTTCCATTTTAAATGAAGAGCAATCACAGTTCTGATTTCTATGTATGGCATCACCTCAGGATCTGTGAGGTTGACAGCATAAAAAATACATGCTTATAATCCTGTTTTGAAACCTTATGCATTCACACATGCTGGTACACTCACACAGCCCATCACTGAACTGTGAACAGACATGGTTCAAGACATCCTGCTGCAGCTGCAGCAGTCTTTCAAGATCCAGCACTGCTAGCACCAGTAATCCCACTAGCCCTCACAGTTCAGGCTTCTGTTTGTGAGTCAGAAGAAGACAGTGTAAAAGTGACTTTCTGGATTAAAAATAGGTAACTTGACTTCAAAGGACAATTTTATTAACATTTGCTTTGTTTCTAGTCTACAGTTATTCAACTGCATTTTTATTATCTTTCCCTAAAAATTAAAATCTCAAATTCTCATTTGATTTTCATCACTGTTTCCATTGTTTCTTCACCCTTTATAATGATAAGAGGGTCATAAACCATTTTAGTTTAATCTTGTCATATACACTGTCAGAGTAAAGAAATCAGAGAAATCCAAAGAATTTAGCTGAACTAAGCTGATACAGCCATCTTTTTCTTTTCCAGAATGAAAGTTTTTTATTAAGAAGAAAGAAAGAAAGAA
>VXAA01006608.1:45280-122089 GCA_013399115.1 Anseranas semipalmata | reverse complement strand
GGGGTGGTCTTCTCCGTGGTGAGGGGCGTCATGGTTGTATTGGAGGCTGTCAGGTGGAAAGTACAGCTGAATTGGTATTGTTAGTGCAAGAGCCGAAGGGAAGTGACATGGGTAATTCAATGGTTAAAATGTCTGTGTGGGTGTAGGGGCAACAAGTGCAATACTGGTCCCCAGTGAATGTTTTTGATTTAGAGTAGAATGAAAGGGGCTACGACACCCAATACTTCCCATCCCATCCTGCTTCCCCTAGGTGTGTGTGACTAGTATGGCTGGCTAGTATTGATTTTGAAGAATGCCCTCCATCAGTTTGTCTCTGTTGTTTCCTGGAATTCTTGAGAAGGGAAGAGGTATCTCTACTTTCATGATTCCACTGGTTTACAGGTAATGTATCATCTGTCTGTTTCAGAGTGTTCTGGAAAGGTTTCCTGGGACAGTTGAAGCTACTGATGGGACAGGCTTATGCCATGGGTGACTCTTAGCTCTCTCCTGACCAGAGCACTCACCTGTTACTACTTTACTAGTTGGAGTCTTAGCTCTGGTTGGCTCCCTTGCTACAAAGAAAGGGATGAGAGAAAACAATGGTTGAGTCTTGGGAAGGATCCTAGGCAAAGCATGTTGTGACATCTCCTCAAAGAAGGCTGTTCTGTTCAATACCAGGAAGACCTGGGCATGTGGAGCCCCACGGGTCTAAGTGAGAGAAGCGTACCCTGGAGTATGAGTGTGCACCTTCTTGCCCACCCTCCACTGGTGATATTTTTGCACCCAGGGTCAGCATCAGGGTCAGGAGCTGAAAGGAGCAGGCAGCAGCAGGAAGTTCAAGAGGGGGCCTTACCAGGATATGATGGTCTCAGCCGTGTTGAGGACAGAGTAGATGAGGAGGAAGGAACAGATGAGGCTGAGGTGACAGGTAAAGAGCTGGGGCTTGGAGACATCCTTGTCAGTGGAACTTCTGGACTGCTGGCAGGGCTGGCCTCTCTGGAGACAGAGGTCTTGGAGGTGCTGCTGGCCAAGGTCACAGGTGTGGTCATCCGCGTGATGAATTGCGGCACAGTGTGTGGCATGGTTGGTCTTTCGTGGGTGACGGCTACTAGAAGGAAAGCACAAGTTGATTGAGGGTGGTAGGGCAAGAGGGGAAAGTGAAAGAGGTAGGCAGTTCCTGGGCAGAAGCCATGGGCTGGCATCAGGGCAAGAAAGGCAGACCCAGACCCCACTCAGTCTTACTGGACAAGAGGAAGGAATGGACCAGTGGCTCCTGCCCTCACCCTCCCCTTTCTGCTTCCCCCCAAAAATGCAGGGCAAGAATTGGGCCAATTCAGCACCCTCTGCCTCTTCCTGGACCTCCTGAGGGAAGAAGAAGAAACTCTTCAGATGTGTATGTCTCCCTCAAAGGCACTCCAGGCTGGACATGGGCATCCCGTGGGAAAGCTGGGTAAGTGAAGCAGATTTGTAGGCCAATGGCAGCTCTCAGGTCCTTCTTACTCACCTTCTGAGACTCGGTGGTGTAGAGTGGTTGCTTGGGTTCCCTTGCTCTCTGTAAAGTAAGGAAAAATGGATATTTAATAAGGGTTGACAGCTGGGAAGGTGCCTAGTTAAAGTGGGTTGTGATGCTTCCTCAGACTAAGCTGTAATTGTTGGCACAAGAAGACCTGGACGTATGCACCCCAACAGTACAGGTGGGAGATGTGTGGATTGGGAGAGTGTGTACCTTGCCCTCCCACTACAGCTGACTTCTCCCTGCACACTGTCCCAGCCTTTGGTGTCATTTGCCAACCTAGGAATACAGCATCAGAGGAGGCTGTCCTTATTGACATATGGAACACGTGACATCCCAAAGTGTAATTTCCTTTTTGATAGATAGGATTTATGATTTTTGGAGAAGTTACAATGGCTAGGGAGAACACACATTCTGCCATCTGTGAGTTTTTGTAAACTAACGTTGAAGCACAGAGAGATTTTGCCTTAATTTGGTGGAGCATGGCTTCCAAGAGAAATGTTAGGTTTAAGATCTTATTTGGATGTCTGATGCTTGCTTCATTGGTGGGACACTGTAATTTCCATTTTTGTCACACTTCTTCAGTCATCCATGTCCTTTCCTATCTATTTGCAATGTTAAGACATCTAGTAACAATGCCTGTTTTTCTTACAAGTAATCCATTGATGTGTTTTGAGTGATAGCTTCACATGACAGATACCAAAAAGTAGTATTTACCTACTGTTGTTAGTTCAGGCTTGCTGAAAGTTGCAATCTGAGATGTAGTATGAGAAGGTATTGAGGTGGTTGTCATTTCCTTTTTGACAGTGGTCTCGAAGAGTGGTGTGGTGAACCTGACTTTTTCCGTCTCTGTTGAAGCAGTGGTTGATGAGGCAGTAGGTGTAGATTTTGGTTTAGTGGACATGGTTCTTTTTGCTGAGGTAGTTATGGAAGGCGTAGTGACAGTTGTGGTCATGTTTGGCGTAGTAAAAACTGATGTTGTATGTTCTTTTGGAGTAAAGGTAAAGAATATAATGTCAGCAATCAATTTACTTAATAAACCGGTATTTCAGAGACCCAACTTTTGCCTTTGATCTTTTCAATGTTTTCTGTATAATTGTTTTGTATTTATGTTCTCATAATCTTGCCATATATTTTCTACTTGTATTTGTTTTCTCGTCTCATATCTTTCTTTGTTCTCATTTTGTGTATTTTTCCTGTTAGGTTATTTTTCATATAATTTTTCTACAAAGTTAGCTTTGTTGTCACTTACTAGCTAAAGTCTGTATGACTTACCTAACGACAATTTCATTGGCTAACCTTATTAGCCAATGATTAGCCAAAGTTTCAGCTTTCCATAATTTGTATTACAAAACTAAATAACATCATAGCATAGGACTTTCCTTGTCCCAGTGCTCAAGTCATCTGCCACAATGTCAGCCCTTGAAGTTTTGTTTTAACTTCTGTGGGACCTCTTTTTACCTCTGCTTTCTCTGATAGCCTGGGTCCAGGATGGCTTTTTAGTTGAAGTGCATGTTGGTGGGAAGTTGCATCCTATTATGAGTCTCCATAAGTCATACAATCAGAAAGTAATTTATATTGGAGGAGTCATCCTGCTAAGAGCAGGACCCTAGAATACTAGTCAAAGTCACTGCACCAATACCTGTGTGATTCTGCCTTGAAGCCTGCTTACATTACTCAGAGTTAATAGATTGGGTGCTATTTGAACATGACTGCATTACTGAACTAGCTGTGGAACAGGGGCTGAAAGTGAACTAACAAATCCAACTGGAGTTGAGCTGTCTCACTGCTTATAGAAATTCTAATGTGCTTCTCAGATGAGTCACACATAAGTTACTTTGGTTGCATTTTTAACTATTGTCTTTATCTTTCCACACACCGTCCGTCTACACCTCTGAATATTTCTGGTTTACAAACTCCTTTCTGGAAGCCTGCTCTGCCTATCTCATAATTTGCAGTCTTATGCTTGGATGTTGAGACAGCTTGCAATACCTAGTAGCTTCCTAGTAGAGTGATATCTGAACTATGTATAGAATGGGTTTGATGTAATTTATTTAAGACAGTAACACTAACAACCTACCAGTTGTTGACTTTATTGTGACAAGAGGTGATGCTGATGAAGTTCTTGGAATTGTGATTTTTGAGGTTATTGTTGGAATCGTGGTTTCAGTTGATACAGTAAATGCAGAAGAAGTAGTACTAGGTGATGTTGGTAGGGTAGTTGTGGGTAATGTGACTGCAGTAGAGCTTCTTGTTACTTTAGGTTGCACTGTTGTTACTAAGAGAAAAATCAAAATCAGAGGATAAGAAATAATTCTTAATAATAGATTAAAAATATGCCTATATAAATTGAAAAATATTTTTGTAAGTAAAAAAAACCACTAGTAGTAACAACTATTAGTAGCTACTACCTTAATTTTAAATGAATATTTGAGAAAAGTTATCTTTTTATTCCTTTGCAATTATTTGCTGTGAATACACTGAACAGGAATTTTTCCAGAAGCTTTATTCAGACAACTGTCAGTGTAACTTTTTCCCAATACCTCTCATCTTCATGGAAATTAATGGAATTTCTAACAAGTTAAAGATCAGTATATACAGATTCCTTTCCTGGATCAGGCTACTGGGGTTTGGTACACTCAGTCATGTGTTTCCATGAAGACCTTCTTGAACTGTCCAAGTGTTATAAGGCCAGTCACCATTAAAAATTGTGGTGAAACTTTTGTGTGAGTTCATGTTTCAGAAACAAGACAGAAGTTCTTGTTCACTTACAGAGATATTTCATTTCTGATGCCTGGAAGTGCCTAAGTATACTCAGGAAACACTGTTCTCTCAATAATTTTCTTTCCCAATTTAAGATGTCTAACAAATGCTTTGGGGAAAAATTTTGTGATAATTATGATAACGAGTAATTTTTCATTATTGCATCTCACGCATGTGAAACTGGTGATGCCATTATATCAAGCAACAAAGGACACTACTTATCTCAGAAACACATATCATGACATACGTCAGTGTGTACGTAAGTACTTGTTTAGCCAACCGCTTAACTAACCTGTTGAAGGTGAAGAAGTTTCAGGTGTAGTACTAGTGCTTTCATATCCTGTTGCATAAAGGTAGAACAGGTTAAATTTGTGCATGGAAGCATATTAAAATTATTCCCAATAAGGCAAATTTCAGATTGGAAGAAAAATAAAGCCTTTTCAAAGGATTGTCTTAATTAGTCAGATAATTCTGAAAATGTTTGCTACTACATATTTCAGTGGTAAGCTTCACGTGAAAAGACTTAACAATGAAGAAATTAATACACCTCATAATAATAATAAACATGAGGATGTTTTTGCTGCCTTTCTTATAACTTTTATGCTTAAGGGCACTTCACTGGAAATGTTTTTTGTGTGTAAATGAGATCACTAGCTGAGATTCCAGTTTCACAGTGTATAATTCTGTAAAATGAAAAAAACAATTATCCTTGAGGTTATTTTTTAAATCTGCATCGAAATCCAAACTGTGCAGCTGGAGTCTATCCACAACATTATTTAGAAAGACATGTTTTCAGAGTAGTACAGAATACAGTAATAATTTTTTTTAAATAATTAAAACAAACAAACAAAAAAACAGCTTAAAGAGAATTGCTATGTAGAGTCCACTAGCTAGGTCTGATCCCTTTCTACACGTTCTCTTTGTTTAAGAAAGGCATTGAATGTATCTGGGACCTACACCTCTGCTGGGGCAGCCTCTCACACAGATCAGAACATCAGTGAACTTTCAGGAACACCCATATTTTGAAAAGTACACTTACAATGAACATAACTTTTCATCTTCCTGACTTAAATCAATCAGGGTCATCCAACGTCTCTATTGCAGCATTCCTTACCCTAATCCATATTTTAATTAGTTATTTTCATATCTTTATTTATCAACCAAAGTTTTACATACTAGCAATACAGTAATAAGATTCTTATGAAGAAGAATTATAACTGCGATGAACACTCATCATTAATTGAGAGGTACTAGGAAAAATACCTTCTTTGAAAACACACAGGTTTTAATTACTGTAGAGAAAGAGGATGAGCATATAGGTCTCAACTTACCACATGGCATGCATTCTTCCTTCTCATAGTCAAAATATTCATCATGAGAACAGTTGTAACAGCCTGAAAACGGGGAAGAGAAATTTGTTTTAACTCTCTCAGAGAAGAGCATTTAGTCTATACTATGTATAATCTAATATCTTACATGTCTGTTATGAAGAAATTGTATTGATTTCAACTTCATACATTTAGGTAAGCACTCCCAATGTAATCCTCAGAAGGATCTGCATATGTAGTAAATTTTTTTGTTTCTCCAACTGTATCTATTTGTCTAATGGAAATAATACTGTTCTCTCCACATCTTTTCTTACATAAGTAGAGCAAATTCTTATTTGGTGCATATCAGAGGATTTC
This sequence comes from Anseranas semipalmata, assembly GCA_013399115.1. Taxonomy (NCBI): domain Eukaryota; kingdom Metazoa; phylum Chordata; class Aves; order Anseriformes; family Anseranatidae; genus Anseranas; species Anseranas semipalmata. The sequence continues at coordinate 116,149 of VXAA01006608.1, read as the reverse complement.
TCTTCAAGATAACCTCAGCTCAGTACAAAGTTAGGTGTAGTACAGGTACTGAACTGATTATGCATTTAAAGCGGTAGTAATAAGGTAAAGATCAGCAAAACTACTTTAAAGATAACATCAATTAGAACACTACTATCTAAATGAGATATGACCGATCAAAAAAACCATTGAAAATAATTGTGTTACTGCTTTGTGGTTTGAAATAGTATAGCTTATTACCTTCAATGTTGACATATTTGTAGTTTTGATTTGGACAATTACAGGGCCTGTAATGCCAGGTGCAGTTGTCATTGTTGTAGCCATAGGAATAAGCATCCCCACTTCCTGTTTTTGTATGAGAATTGTAATACTCACAGTAGACAGCTAAAAAGGGCAAAAACGGCAGAAAAATCAGAATTTTGCAAATTAATGGCATGTTATTTTCAAAGGACTAAAGGGAGGACAAAAATAATCAACAGCTTGAGTCAAAAAATCTCATCACTGGAATTATCAGTATCTGATACAAATTGAAATTTATGCTGTAGTGATGTGAGTCAGTTTCTTCTTTTTGTGAACAAACTACACAGACATTTCCACAATTTTTAATGCATAATATAGTGATTGTATAAAAGAAACCATCAAAGATGACAACTTTAGCATTGATTTATAGCACTCTTATCCTCTCTTTTCCTCCACGTATAGTGTTCTGGGACACATTGATATTTTCCTATTTTACAGTGTTCCAGCCAACACAGCTGTCTTTATTCCCTTGACATCCACAAAGAAGGTGAATTCATCACAGCTAAAATGAAACATTTTTTACAATTTCATATTCCTTCTGCTTACAAACTGACTGTTCACTATACAGTGGCAGCAGAAGAAACATGCTGCCTTCTGTGATCACTTCATTTTCTCGTTATTCCACAGTAAAAACAGATGTAATATTTTGGTTAATTTAGCACAAATGAAAAGTACAGAGTTCAAAACTCAGGTGACTGAAGTCATCTATTTGTCTATACAGAAAATGCAACCTAGGAGGTGCATATATAAGCAATTTCCTGTGTCATCATATTACTCCCAGTAACAATAATTGTCTCTTAAACTGATTTAAAGAGAGCTTAAAGAAACTTACGACAAAACTCAGGGGTCCTCCAGTCAATGCAGATACCTTTATCTAAGCATGCCATCGCATATACTGCAATAGCATCACACATGCATTCACAATCCCCTCCAATGTCACAACCACATGAGTCTCGAACGCAGGCCTCGTAATAGGGCATACGATTCACCTGCATTGGAAAATGAAGTAATGAATTTTCTAGGATTCTTTAGTGCCTAGAGAGTGCCTTTAAGAAGTTGATTTTTCCTGGGTCCTTGTTTGTACTGGGGAAAGTGAAGAGCTCCTGTTCCATTAAAGTGAGAGTAACTAGTATTTCCGATGAACACTTGTCAAAGCAATCCCACTTCAAATGACTCTTTTTAGCAAGAATGTAGGTATCTGCAGACTAATAATAGAAGCTGATAAGCTTTTTCCAGATATGAATGTCTAAATCCATACTAAACATATCATGTATAATCAGCTTAAAAAAAAAAAACCCAAACACAAAATCCCACATCCATTCAGGCAGAATCAGTTCACCAGCTGTATACCTTTCATGGATATGCATGACCACTGCAGCATTACTCACATTTATCACTTGTTGTCACTTCCTGAAAATTGAGATTTTCTTTCAGAAGACCTGGTTCTGATGAACCTTGTGATGTACAAGTCACGATACATGATTTCTGAGGAGCAGCTGAGGGAACTGGGGTTGTTTAGTCTGCAGTAAAGGAGGCTGAGGGAGACCTCATTGCTCTCTACAACTACCTAAAAGGATGTTGCAGTGAGGAGGGTGCCAGTCTCTTTTCTCAGGTGATAAGTGATAGGACACAAGGAAATAGTCTCAAATTGTGCCAGGGGAGTTTTATATTGGATATTAGAAAGACTTTCTTCATGGAGAGGGTGGTCAAGCATTGTAACGGGCTGCCCAGGGCAGTGGTGGAGTCCCCATCCCTGGAGGCATTTAAGAGACGTGTGGACGTGGCACTAAGGGACATAGTTTAGTGATGGGACAGACCTGATGATCTCATCCAACCAATGAGAGGCTTTTGTGCTTACAAAAGGGCTGGTAAAATGCAAGTAAGAAAGAATGAAGATTAACATGAATGAGAGCCAGAAAACATTTTATATCTATTCTATTAAAACATTTTAGGGAAGAGAAAATCAACTGTTACATTGTGAGCATTTTGGAAGAATGTTGATTATGCCTATAAATAAAGAGAAGGACAAATCAATTCTTACCTTATTGTGACAGGCAGAAAAGACTTGGCTGTTGATGATGGAACATGTCTTTTCTGCCCAAGCTTTACGGTAAGGGTTCTTGCTACAGGGGTCCACTACAAAGTATACATCCCCACAGAGAGGATTCTCTTTCCAAGAATTCACAAATTCCAATTCATTTGATGCCACATACTTGCTTCGGGTTTCAAAATCATCTTTCATATTGCCATTATAGTTCCCACACAAACCGCAGATAGTTTCCTGGATTAAATGAAAGCATCATCAGTTGCCTTCCCTTTCAATTACCAGCATTTTTTCCTGTGCTTTAGTAGTGGCTGTGATATACAAATACTCTCATACGATCTTAGCATCTCTTGCATGAGGTCTTGTTCATCAGTGGATGTGTTTCTCCTTTAAAGTGTAATTTGTCATCATTTGGAGATCAAATTCAATGAAAACATGCAGTTGTTGTACAAAACACAAGCTCTTAGCTCAAAAAGTTCCTGTCATGCAGAAAGGTAATCACATAAAAATCAGCCTTTAGTGAAAACCTCTGCTGTTTTGGAGATAATGATGAATAGAAAATGAATTGTTAGTAGCATCTCTGAAAAACCTTTGCCATCATAGAGAGTCAAGACAACTGTCATCAAACTAGCAGTTCAATCTGAACTGAAGGACAGTGTACTGAGGAAATTATTCTGCAATACCTGTGTTTCCCTGGAGATCTTGATGAAGAAGTTCATGTGCTTATTCCAGATAAGGGTCATGTTGTATTTTCCTGGGATAATGATATCAAACATCAGGTGGAGGGCATTCTTTTTCACATTGTATCGCACTAGAGGATTTTCCCCGGAAATAGAGAAGGTCTCATCTCGCAGTATAAGTGTCAAGTTCTGGAAGAAAAATTATGTGTATGTTACAACTTATCAAGTTTCAGTATTTTCCTTACTTTCCATGTCACATTGTTGAAGATCAGATACTGTGCTGCTACAGACCATCTTGTCATTCCCACTTACTCTACAGTAGCCAGACACTGCAGAATAACTTTCTGTCAGCAGTGATGTGGATCTTAAAAGGTAAGCGAGTTTCCCTGGGTTGTCATCCTATCTCAAAATAATTGGCTTTTATTTCCTTTGGAATTATTTGTTATGTATATGCAAATCTTCACAGGAAATATTAAAAAGATATATATCTGTCCTTGTTACACTCTTATTGTTAGGTACACTAGCACTCTGATTGCATTTGGTGGAAATAGCATGGGTATCTATATACAGGCAGCAGAGTAGAGGAGGAACATCTTCATGTGTTCTTAGAAATAAAAAATAAAAAGTTACAGGGTAAATAGATGCATCACTTGAGCTCTAATCAACAGAAAGATTTGTCTGGAGCATGCACTTACGAAACTGGATCCTGAGCAAATAATAAACTTTTTCAGCATGGCACTGATGAGCTGAAACTGCCAATATTCAGTAATGTGGCGAATGTGTACTGCTTGCAGTGGCTGTTCACTGGGATAAAATCTCATCTGTTCATATACTTCTCTCTGTCTGATAACAAGAGACTCTAAAATGAGCTGATTCTACTGGGCATTACTGTTCATGTGCAGCTGAGAATGGAGAAACTTCTCTGATTTTAGAAGCTGTCAGACAGCAGTGGAAATGAGGATAACTGCTCATTGCTGTAATTTCACAGATGTATCTCAGGTAAGATATTAGAAATCTGGATATATTCTGAATTGGCAGATATTACCTGGACTAAGAGAAATTTGGAGCGGTTTTGTGCATCATCCATGATAAGAATCCCTCAATTTTATAATATTGCTTTTGTGACTGAGTTTGGGGAAAAAATAACTATCTTTTGACAGAGCCCACTGTTGAGTGGGTAAAGCTCAAAATTTTGCGGCTTCTACATAGGCAAGAAGTTTGAGGACTGAAATACTGACATGAGAATTGATAAAAATTTTGGCAGTTTCTACTAACAATGAAGCTCTAGGTTAAGCACATAATTTCACATACAAGACACCACTTTGAAGACACAGCTAAAGTTTCCAAAAGTGAAGCAAGCATGGGCTTAAATGTCTATTCTGCTGGATAACAGTAAAATGAAGATCTTACCCCAAGGTAAATGCTGATGGATCTAGAGCATGTAACCCCTGATTTCCCACAGATGACATTCTCAGTAACAATTTTAAAAGAGGAAAGAGGTCTACTAACACTGCAGCCATCCTAAAAAAATAAAAACACACACAAAAAGATCTAATAGACTTTGTGTCTGAAGTCTTCCAACCTAGAAGTATAACAAAGTAAAGAAAGCTTAAACATGTCATGACTGTGATTATGCCTTTCAGCACAGCAGGCCATCTTTATCTGGTATTCTCACTCTCATGTGAGAGACAGCCTATCTGTGAATGTCTTAAAATTCACTGCTGGCTATTAATAGATAGGTCCTAGAATATTTTATGGCTTTGGTAGCTGAAACATTCTATTCCTTGCAGAACCAACATCTTTGTAGGTAGAAAGGAAAGAGTTACTGGGGTATCACACTTCAGTTATTTCCTTGTTTTGGGAGGTATCAGTGAAAACCTCTGATTTGGTAGTCAAACTTACATCACTTAACTGAAAGATAGAGTTGACTGGTACAGAACATGTACACATCTATGACTTTAAATGTTATTTAATCTAAACTTGGTTGCACTTGCATTAAAAATTGCATTTTGAGAACTAAAGGCTTTTCATTTTAAAATTTGAAATAAGCAGAAAATACAAAAACACCTTAAGTGTTTATAAAGATTCAAAATGCTCTATTAGATATAGATGCGTCCTAGGATATTTTCATCAGCCATTTAAATCAAGGTATTCCTTGATGCTAAGATACAGCCAAAAGAAGCGGTAAGATGCAGATTACCATAGCTAATATGTATTCACAGTTGCCATCAAACACAAAACGCTGTCCATCAAAAGTGGTGATGTGGCCTTCTCCATAAAGATTGCATGTTGAGGAACACTTTGATTTCTGAACACATTTCCACTTGCCTTTCCTGCAAGTGCTGGGAGTAAGAAGAGAAACCATACTCAGATTTCAAAGGAATACCACCTTACTCTACTTCTTTTTACATGCGTGCATTTTTACAAATAAGACATTCATTTAATTGACTCGTGTACACTGTGACCAAGTCACAATTAATGTAAGAACCATCAATAAAGGTTATGGATTTCTGAGAAAATTAATTCATGATAAAGAAGAAATCTTCAGTCTCTTTTGCTTTCTTTTCCATTAAAGAAAGTATATAAGCTCATTTCTTTTTGTTGTTGATGAGAACAGACGTCATGGTTCTGTGTGGTTTGGGTGGTGGTGTTTTTTTTATACTAGATTAGAAACTGGAAAGTGAATAAAGTACTTTGAGAATGCTGCTAAAGAGATGGGAGCAATCTTTTTGGGAGGCTGTTTTTATCTACAGAAAAGAAGGAAGACTGTGCCCTCATCTTTATTTAGGTGGAGTTGTTAATCCTTGATCTTATGTAGTTTACAGTTACAGGCTCTGCTGGACGCTCTTATTCCTTGCATATAGAGGTATCCAGGCAGAAGTATCCCTGAAGCCAGCACAGCTGACTAGTAGACCATAGCTTTTTGTCAATTGTCTTTGTCATTGTCAAGTGTTAAGCTTCTCTTCACAGAATCACAGAATATCCCGAGTTGGAAGGGACCCATAAGGATCATCGAGTCCAACTCCTGGCACTGCACAGGTCTACCCAAAATTTTAGACCATGTGACTAAGTGCACAGTCCAAACGCCTCTTAAATTCAGACAGGCTTAGTGCAGTGACTACTCCACTGGGGAGCCTGTTCCAGTGTGCAACCACCCTCTCAGTGAAGAACCTCTTCCTAATGTCCAACCTAAACCTCCCCTGCCTCAGCTTGACACCATTGCCGCGGGTTCTATCACTGGTGATTAAGGAGTAATCATCACCTCTATGCTTTGTCAGGGTTTTCCTTCAGTTCAGCTTTCAGCTTTTGCCATTTCCTACTCTCCTGTCAACTAAATGCTTTTGTTATGTAGTTGTACAGCAGAGTGAAACAGAGGTTCAGCAATGGAAAGTGGTGTGACTCTTACCAGATTTCACATTCAGTGTGGATCTGTTCACCTTTTCCATATGCAAGGCCACCATATTCACAAGGACACTCCTCAGCTGGAACACACCTGCCATCAAGATTTTCATATAGCCCATCAGCACAGACACAGCCTGATTCACATTTAGTAGGTATCTGGTAAAGATCAACAGATTGCAAAATGAAAAGCAATGTAAGATGTATTTTATCTTGTATGCGACTGGTATCCTGAGTGAATCTGTGCTCAGTTCTAGTTTTGGTTTGATTTCAATGTTATGATTTGCTTCATGCTAATATACTAGTCAATTCAACTAGTTTCACTGAAGTTACAAGATATACCTGTTGTGTGAGATATTAAACTGAAAAATTTCTTTCATTGCTGCCAATCTTTCAGACAAACAGAGCACAATATAAGTTTCTTTATATCAGGGAAAGCATATTACATTACAATTCTTCCAATCAGTTTGTTTTCTTAGTATAAAAGCAAAAGAAAACCCCATCCGGATAGACGAGAAGTCCACTTCGCTTAGGTCTCCTGCACCTTACAACCATCAACACCAGATATTTGGGAAAGAATGGAACAGAAAGCATATGCTACATGTTCTATCAGTTTCTAGTGACATGGAGCTTATGGAGTATCTGAGCCAGAGGTGATAGTCACGGATTATATAATCCTTAATGGATTTTTATTCTATTCATTTAATAGAATTTAATTCAGTAATCCATTTAATTCCTTTAATCACTTTTTGAATGTGTGTACGTTTTTATTGTCCACAGTCTGTGGAAAGAAGACTGGTGTTCACTTATATCATGTTAGAAGAAATATCTCCTTTCATTTCAGTAGAAGGAACTGAATCCTGCCCACATTTCTCAAGTTCTAGGTAACTACCAGAACATTCTTCCTCTCCTAGAGGATTAACATCCCTGAGGTATGAAACTCACACATTCAATTCCAGTAGCCAGCATCTGACAGGTAGGGGCACATGTAGCTCCATACTTGTTTTCTAAGCTGTCAGAACATGATATATATTTCTTAGGAGCTTTGCAGCTTTCTATGAAAAAGGAAGAAAAACAAACATATGAGATCGTGAAGTAGCAATTTTATAGCAGAAAAGAATATGTTTCAAAGTAAAACATACCACACCCATACCTGCAGGATTTTGAGGTTTGCCGGTGCAACTTAGCCTCCCATTAACGCAGTAGCTGGGGAAAAAAAAAAAAAAAAAAAAAAGAAAAAAGGAATTTCAATGCAGTTCTCTCCTAAGAAAGAAATTTTGATTTTCTACAAACTGACTACATGCTTTTCACCATTGGAAGTGTTTCATTTGTGTTACTAGCCCCTCCCCATCCTTCAGAATGGAACGTGAATCAACTTGCCCCTCTTTGCTTTTGGTAGTATACAGTAAAATCGGTTTTGAACGGTGGGCTACCTTGAATCACAGAATGGTTGAGGTTGGAAGGGACCTCTGGAGATCATCCAGTCCAACCCCCCTGCCAAGCAGGGTCACCTACAGCACGTTGCACAGGATCGCATCCAGGCAGGTTTTGTNCCCATCCTCTTGACCCCCTCCCTTCAGATATTTGTACACACTGATAAGATCCCCTCTCAGTCTTCTCCAAGCTAAACAGGCCCAGCTCTCTCAGCCTCTCCTCATATGAGAGATGCTCCAGTCCCCTCATCATCTTCATAGCCCTCTGCTGGACCCGGTCCAGGAGCTCCATGTCCCTCTTGTACTGAGGAGCCCAGAACTGGACACAATCCTCCAGGTGTGTCCTCACCAGGGCTGAGCAGAGGGGGAGGATCACCTCCCTCGCCCTGCTGGCAACACTCCTCCTAATCCCCCCCAGGATACCATTGGCCTTCTTGGCCACAAGGGCACATTGCTGGCTCGTGGTTAACCTTGACATTTTTATACAGCTGCACAGATACGGTTGGCAAAACTGCTATCTTGGACTAGGAATAATCAGATTTTACCTATTATTTTCTATTTTTTTATTAACATTTCCAAGCTTAAGGTTAGTCAAACCTTTTCTGTTTAAGAATCTTTGTATTTTAGGAAGTGGCAAAAAAGATACCTTAAAAAATAATCCTTTGCTATTAAAAGTAATGGAGACTGTACTGGTTTTGGCTGGGACAGAGTTCATTTTCTTCATAGCAGCTTGTATAGTGCTATGTTTTGGATCTGTGATCAAAATAGTGTTGATAACAAACCAATGTTTTAGCTATTGCTGAACAGTCTCAAGACCGTCTCTGTTTCTTATGCTGCCCCACCAACAAGTAGGCTGAGGGTACACAAGAAGCTGGGAGGAGACGCATCTGGGACAGCTGACCCCAACTGACCAAAGAGATATTCCATACCATATGACATGGTGCTCAGCAATAAGTCTGGGGGAAAGAAAGAAGAAGGGGGAACATTCCGAGTTATGGCATTTGTCTTCCCAAATAATCATTATGTGAGACAAAGCCCTGCTTTCCTGGAAATGGCTAAATATCTGCCTGCTAATGGGAAGTAGTAAATGAATTCTTTATTTTGCTTTGCTTGTGCACACCACTCTGCTTATTAAGTAAGCTTATTAATAACAAAGAAAGTTATTAAACTGTCTTTATCTTGTCCGATGAGTTTTCTTGCTTTTGCACTCTGATTCTCTCCCTCATCCCATTAAGGAGGCGTGAATGAGCAGCTGTGTAATGCTTAGCTTCCTACTGTGGTTAACCCACAACAGAGACTCTTGAAGACATCTCTTCTTCATTTTAAATTAGTTCATCTTTAAACTTGACACACTTACCAGGTAATCCCACTAGTCATTGTTGACTGATCAGGTAAGATGTACTTCCTATCTTCTAAATAGCAGGGACAATGAGATTTACGAACACACTCATTCTTGTGGTTCAAATACGTTCCTTTAGGACAATTGCAGCCTTCAATAGGGATGTCAGTTGGATGACATTCCAGGGCTCGGTTGGAGAGTGACAAGCATGTCCTGTCACATGCCTGAGTGTTGTAGCCGAATGTTTGATTGCCAGTACAAGTAATGGCTGTAAAACAGGAGAAGAGTGTATGTTAAACTTCATTTCCTTATCCTCCTCCCTGTGAAAGATAACTGAGCTCAGAGTAATATGCTGCATATATTCTGTCAATAGCTTCAGTGCTTAAGGCTACCTATTGCTTCTCTTCCTGAGGATGTGGAGCTGTAGTAAACAATATTGCAGAGCAGGGCTTAACACCAACCATGTGGCTGTTTCAGAGTTTTTTGAAGGTTAAATATCTTATTGCTTCTTTGTCTATCTTGGAATGAAATAATGCAGAGGGAAGCTTTGCAGAAATACTAATGTATTTTTACATAACTGTGAAACCTGCGTCAATCTCTAAGGTGCAAAACAGCAAAAATCACATCTGCAACCAGTCTTTCCTCATTCTTTCTAAACCTATGACACAATATAGCTTTATTTATCTGCCTATTCCACCACTTAACTATCAAGTCCTGGAAGCATCCGCATGCTCATCCTAAAGCATGTGAATAATCTTTTTGATAGTCTTAAAATAACAAAAGGACATAACAATGTCCTTTTCTGAAACAGACTAGCAGGGTATTTGCAAGTTGGATATCTGCTAACCCATTTCTACTTTCCTCTTCTTTCTGTTGATTACTTTCTGCATTACTCTTAAGATGATTCAGACACTGTTTAGAATACTGCTGTACCATTTATGGTTTTTTTTTGTTGTGTTCTGACACATTTGTGAAGTCATCAGTTCATACGAATGTGGCTTTTATACCTGCTAGTTGGTCTGCTTAAGCAATATATAGTTATTTTCTAATGACTAATGTAATTTTAAAATATGTTCTCATTCTTCCTCAGTTTTTGTCATAGGTGAATCAAACATGGGAATTTTCTAAATGGAAATAAACAGACCTGTATGCATGCAATAATCTGATGGCTGTCTTGGGTTGGTTCAGTTACTTACTGCAATTGTCCATACTGTCTCTCCAGTTTTCAAGGATTAAACCCATTGAACTGCATGTTCGTGCATATGATCCCAGAGCAGAACAAATATAAGGAAAGGTCTCTTCGTAATTACAGGCTTGGTAGACGCATCTCTGAAACCCAACACATGGGAACAATTCTGTTACTAGGAAGCAGACATTTGGAAGTGCTAAACATGCTGAACTACTGAGGTAAGTCAAGCAACATACATATTATTGTATAACTAAAACTGATGAAAATGATCAGGTTAATTGCCTGATTGATATGAATAAAATATGCTCAGTACCGAAAAGATGCCTTTGTTTATTCACTGCTTTTCATTTTTAACTTTCTAAATGTTTCACAGAGATTGGCAAATATAATGATCTCAATTATGTACCAGAGAAAACCAATACTTTACATAGTTAAAGTTTTTGACAAGGAAAATTGCAGCATAAGCAAAAATATTTTCTCATTCTTAGAATCATAGAATAACCCAAGCAGGAAGGGACCCATAGGGATCATGGAGTCCAACTCCTGGCTCCACACAGGACCACTCAAAAATAAAACAATATGTCTGAGAGTGTTGTCTGTATAATCTTAGGGATGAGATTGGCAGTCTATGGTCAAACAGACTTCTAGTGTAGTGGAGACAAAAACATGCTTGTTTCTTAGCTTCTATGCACTGCTGATCCAAATGAATGACATATTATACATGAGCACAGTCTGGTCCATATTTGGACTCCCTCTGTACTCCATCTATCGTAATTTCCTACCTTGTAGAAAGGAATGGGGTTCACCACAGTATGGCATTTTTCAAACACTGTACCCTTCTTCGTAAGAATGGAGCAATGAGTCTCAGCAGATATTTCTACGTAAAACAAAGCCATGGACATTAAACACCAGTGAAAGTTAGGAAAAAGAAAAGAGGAGGAGATTTTGCCCTGCCAGTTATAGAATTAGAGGCTTGGAAGGGATCTCAAAGGCTCATCTAGTCTATAACCCTGCCAAAGAAACATCAGAAATGCTTACATTAGTATTGACTACCATTTGACTAACCTATTACTGCAGACCTCCAGTAATACAGATTTCTTAACATCCCAGGCAATCTGTTCAAATGCTTCATCATCACAGAATCATTTAGGTTGGAAAAGACCTTCAAGATCATCAAGTTCAACAATCAAATTATTATAAGCTCATCATTAGAAAATTTATCTAATAGAAAAACTGAATATATTGCATATTATTTCTTGTTTTTTCTACCAGTGATGTGGAGGGCACTATTATATTCATTTTAGCAGATATGAGAACTACTAAAGCGCCATTCATTTTTCTCCTTGTTAAATTCTCCCTTTTAGTGTATTTGTCCTCTTTCATCCTTGGTCACATATTCTAGACCACAGATTATTCTTTCTGGCCTTCTCTGGACTCCCTCCCTATAGCTGGTACTGCTTTTCTCAAACCATAGTTTTATTTTCTAACTGCAAAATTAGGTACACTACTCTAGCTGAGCTGTTGGCAATGATGGATTGAACAAAAGGACAACTTCATACGTCTTGCGAGACTACAGATTAGTTCAAACAGCTCGGTTGGGCACCTTTTAATACCAACAGCTGTAGAGACCTGAGAAGGTAAAGCCTGGATTTCAGTTACAGCTCTGCTGAACAACAGTCTAAGACATCCACGGACATTACAATTTCACTGGAAACATTAACAAAAAACTCTCATTCATCATCTCAATCCCAGATCTGTAGAGTGGGATCTGATGAATTTTCACTAGATGTATATTCTAGAAATCAGAAATGTCTTCTTGGTGACAGAATTTGTGATGTTTGATCACCTCAGCCTCTGCTTCTCTCAAATCCTCTTTGGATTTGAGACAGTTTGGCTTATGGAAGTGTCAGACAAAGCTAACTGGAGAGATCAGTTACAACAGGATCATCTACTTACTGTTCAGTTGACTCAAAGCACAAGGGTCAGTCTCTCTCTCTAAAGCAGGATGGCAATTTCCTGCCCTCCAGGAATCTACAAACAGGGAAGCTGTTCCTTCAGTGATATCCATGCTAGTCATGAAGTCATCTGTAGTGTCTCCATTGTAATTGCCACACAAACCTAATAACATCAGAAATGCAAGGGATGACTGAATGTTGAAAAATATGTACACAATGGTCTATGTTTCATTCTTCTACAACAGTGAAAAAATGTGTCAGATGTTCTTGATGGAGTGTCAATGAATACTATAGGTCAAGTAGCCAGAAGATCTTGATTATGTACGCATTCAGTCACTGAGCTTCTCTCTGCCTGCTCAGGTTAAGATTATCCACTTCTATTCAATGACATCAATTCATACAAAAAGTTTTTGTCTTGCTTTTGGAAAAAAGCATTTTCAGTGGTTTTAAACTAGATAGAAGAGAAAGGTCATGAAATACTTTTGCAGTTGCATATTTTCTTACGGATATAAAATCTGTAATGACAAAGAATATACATTTAGACTTTTTTTAACATCCAAAGCCTCTCTAATTTCCCTCAGATAACTAGAATGAAGGTTGTGCCTTTGCAGCTAAAGTTGCTGCACAATAAACATAGACTGCATCTGGTACTTTTCAGATGAGAAGCTTTTATATTCTCAAATGGCTCTTTGTGGTTACAGTGATGGTGCATTGTATTCAAAGCTCCCCATGTGCTCCAAGATGTAGAGATCATACAGGCTAATTCATTGCCTCTTCATTGTGTAATACAGCACACGTTGAAAAAGGCAAGTGTAAAACAGATCATAGAATCATAGAATGGTTTGGGTTGGAAGGGACCTTTAAAGATCATCTAGTTCCAACCTCCCTGCCATGGGCAGGGACTTCTTCCACTAGATCAGGTTGCTCAAAGCCCCATCCAACCTGAACTTAAACTCTTCGAGGGAGGAGGCATCTACAACCTTTCTGAGCAACCTGTTCCAATATCTAGCTATCCTCAAAGTAAGGAATTTCTTCTAATATCTATACCTTCTTTCAGTTTAAAACCGTTATCCCTTGTCCTGTCACTACACACCCTGGTAATGAGTCTTTCCCCATGTTTCTTTTAGGCTCCCTTTAAGTACAGGAAGGCTGCAATAACATCTCCCCGGAGCCTTCTCTAGGCTAAACAACTCCAATTCTATCAGCCTGTCATCATAGGACAGGTGTTCCAGCCCTCTAATCATTTTAGTGGCCCTCCTCTGGACCTGCTTCAACAGGTCCATGTCTCTCTTGTGCTGGGGGCCCCAGACCTAGATGTAGTACTTCAGGTGGGATCTCATGAGAGCAGAGTAGAGGGGGACAATCACCTCCCTCGACCTGCTGGTCATGCTTCTTTTGATGCAGCCCAGGATACTGTTGGCTTTCTGGGCTGCAAGTCCACATTGCCAGCTTGTGTTGAGCTTCTCATCCACCAGTACCCCCAAGTCCTCTGCAGAGCTGCTCTCAATCCATTTGTCACCCAGTATGTACTGATGTTTGAGATTGCCCCAACCTTGGTGCAGGACCTTGCACTTGGCCTTGTTGAACTTCATGAGGTTCACATGGGCCCACCTCTCAAGAACAGTATTATATTACACATGAAAAATGTCACCCATCAAATCCCATTGATTATTTTTTTAAGTTATCAGGGAAAAACAAATTCTTAGTGCATCTGTTTTCCAATGCAGCTATTTTTGTTGGCTTTTTTGAATCCAGAGAAGAATGTTTATTCCTTAAAGGATGAGTACTAAGCTTTCAAAATTACACTCCTAACATTCTCTTCTTCATGTGGGGACTAGATTTCTTACCTAAGGTTCTGCCTTTGAATTGTGATCCAACTTTCACATAGGCTTGGAACACAGGTGATGTTTGAACTAGAATTTCCAGACCAAATTTTGTATCCATTTGAATGAACATCGAAGACTGTTTGAAAATAGTGATGTCTCCTAAAAGAATAAGACTATTTTTAAATAGAGATTTTGAAGCATAGGAATACTGTTACAGTAATGATTTTAATGCATATATAAATGTTCTGTCTACACATCTTCTCCTTCCACATAAAACTTTCCACAGAGGGACAGACACAGTGGGAAAGATTTTAACCTTCCTCTAAAGCCTCTGCTATTGGCAATTGCTACAGAAAAGATGCTGGGTTGTGGGATGTACAACAGATATTTAATATAATTCAGATTTTACATATATTCCCTTTTCTTTACCTGATTTGTAAGGCAGACGCTTAAGTTCATCATCGTCAGTAAGGAGTTCATTCTGAGAAATCACAATTTTGTCCTGTATGAAAAGGACATGGAATCAGAAGTAAGTATCTGTACTGATGGTATTTATATTTTCTTTAATTTTAGCAACTCTATTGTCAATGACCTATGTAATAGCAAAAGACTGATTCAAGCTTTTTCTCATATTCCATACTGCTTTCAGTTTCCACTTTGAAAATATCGTAATCTTCTTCACAGCAACTCTAATTTCATGAGCTGATGTGGCAACACAGATCTTTACTGTGTATGCATGCACTGGAACTTATGTATAGTATCTATTCCCCATAATTTTTCAGCTCAGGTTACTAGCAATTACTTTAAATATTTATTTTGCTATTCTGATTACTGAAAAGCTGAATAGAACCTGTGGAGGGATTGCTTACCTTTGTAGATAGGTAAATTATAGCACTAAGTGATGTTTCAGAATGAGAGTAACCGGACTTTTCATATACAGCCATTAGGGTTCCATTGTTTGGAAGGCTTGAACTCTGAAGGAAAATAATGAAAAGGTAAGTCTGTCAGAGTCAAAATTATTTGTGAAATAAATGCACATCATAGGAAGACCTCAGTTTGTGTTCCAAGAGGAAACTGAAGACAGACTAAAAATATATTAATTTGATTTTGTGTGTTTCTAGATTTCAGGAAATTACCTTCATAAGAATATAAGTGCAAACTCCATGGAACCTGTATGATCTAGAATCAAATGTGGTAACAAAAGAGCCTCCTTCCAGTGAACACCTTCCAGGGCAGGGCAAGTCTTTGCAGTTCCATTGACCCATTGTACATTTACTGAGGAAAAAAAGAAATTCGCTGTAAGGTTATTCTCATACCAAGTCACTATCAGCAAAGAGGATTTGATTCTCCATTCTGGAGGTTTTGCTGTAGCTGATCAACATGATAAATCAGGTGTATACACCATCTAAGACATGTATATAAACTGAACTTTTATTTCCACTGTTTTGAAATTTTTCTTCACCTTCATTCTAAAATCTCAGCTATTTACTAGTGGTGGAAGACAGCATTTGTATCACTTTTCCTTTTATACTTCCCATGCTTTGATCTTCTGTGTGTATGTACATGAGCTGAAGTAGTTCATCTTAATTTAAAGTTGCTGAACTCTAGTATGGACTGTTATAAACTTTGCTGAACGGATTACCCATGAAAAGTGCATTCATTGTTACAGTTCTGATGACCGCTTTCCATTATTTATCCTCTACTTTATTTATGCGAATGATTATAGCAAGAGAAGTGACACACACAAAAAAATCACTCCGTATTTAAAATAATTTCCAAATTAATAAAATATTGTCTTATTTTCTGTTGCAGAACCAAAATGTAGTTTTCAGGCTGATCTGGTGATTAAAACTGCTGAGATTGCCACAAAGAAATTGTAAATACTGGATATTTGCTTTATACTAATTTCACCTCCACTTTCACAGAGGAGGTAAAAATGTTACTGCTTTGTATGGCTTCCTTCAGGCATTTGTATTTCTACAGATGAATCATGAAATAAGACATGTACATCTTAAGTTAAAAATGTATAGTTTGTGGCACTCAAAGAAAGAGATGATATGACACATCTGCAGCTGCCCTCAGAAGAGTTAGGTTAAATTTTCCAGTCACTTGCTCTCCATCCTCTAATTAAAGAACCTGTTGCTACTCACCATGTCCTACATGCTGCTTTCATTGTCTCACCAGGAGCATATGTTTCCCCATTCAGTGTACATGGGCACTGCTGAACATGAACACATGTTCGATTCTTTGAGATGTCATCAAGAACAGTTCCTGCCAAAGAAGATAAACAACAGAAATACTTTTCTGTATCTTTACTTAACACTAAAGCTATTATAAATTGCATGCCTTCCAAAATCAGCTTGTGAATCCTATTCTTTCACAGCCACTGCCCACAGTTAGATATATGATGGGCAGGACATTTTCCCTTAACTAAAATAAAACTGACTCTTTACAAGTGATAACAGAGTTTGGCTACTTTGTTACATGAAAGTGCAGATAACTGTCTTCATTTGTACTTAATCTGAAGTAACAGTAAACTTGAATGTAATTTTTTCCAATTTTTTCCTCTATGACACTCTAACTAGGTTAGCAATTTTGAAGGATGGACACATTCTAGTTCCTAAGTCTAGTTTTAAATGTGTATCTCACAATACATTACTTTTGACTACTATAAACTGCTGATAATATTGATGTAAATACCCATATCACAATAACCTGGGAGAATATTTCAGTTCTAAAGTTTCAGGAAATGATGAAAATGATAGTCATAATTACAATTTTTCTAAGCATGTTCATCTTGAAGTATTTTAAAGGGATTTTATAAAATGCCTGTAATATTGCAGAATTTCTCTGAGGTATACTACCTCTTGCTGGTGCTCTGAAAGGTAGATACCTATTTAGGAGAGGAAATGAATTACATCTTACCCAATTTACATTATATTACAGAAATATAAGAAGGCAGCATGTAATTATCCCATCACATACTACGGTTGCATGAGGAAAACGCTTTATGGCTATGTTCTAGCAAATAGTGACCAAGGATCTTTAATGACCATGACTATTCAAGACTCCAGTTATATCATGTTATCAGAGAAACAGAAGTTCTAGTAGCAATATGCCTTGAAATGCACCGCTGGTTCACTGTTTAAGAAGTCTATTCCACTTGACTAGATATATGCCAAAAATATTTGTATGGATCATTTAGGATATGATGAATGCAGAAATGATACCTTCTGGACAAAAGCAACCATAGGTACAGTGACTGGAACAGCTGTACTCTGGGTTGGAACAGGTTTTAATACATGGAGAACCACATTCCTCGTAGATTTGGTTAGCAGAACATTTTCCCACAGCTGCAACAACCGACAGTGCAAAGTGTTAAGGTTTTTAAAGTGTAAACATAGAAGAATCTCTCGTCTACCACAGAGGATGGAGAAGACCCTGTGAATACTAGCATTAACGTTCTCTTACCCAGACTAAGTACTTAGTTCATCATCTGAGTATTCATCATCATCATCACTGTCATCATTCCAGCCTTTATTAATTTCTCATGGCAGACTTATTAGAAAGTCCCTTCAGAAGCTTGAAGAAACTTCAGAAGCAGAGGCTTGAAGACTAGCAAGCAGGTTATATTGAAGCCTAATAAACTACCATAAATCAGATTTTCACAGAATCACAGAATATCCTGAGCTGGAAGGGACCCACATGTATCACAGAGTCCAACTCCTGGCTCTACACAGGACTACCTAAAAATTAAACCATATGCCTGAGAGTATTGTCCAAAAGCTTTTTGAACTCCAAGAACTTCTGTGGTATTTAAAGGACTTAAAGAATATAACTCTTTATCTTCTGCATAGTTTCTGCTTCTCAGATGTTGCCCGTTCTTCAGAATTCAACTATCTAGCAATAATACTAGGATATGGAACTTAAAATACATGTTTTATTATGTAATAAATTCAAGCAGAGATGGGGAGTTAGAGATAATGTTGACAAAGGAACAATACAAACTAAAAAGTTCATTAGCTTTGTATGTTTGGAATTTATTTGCAAAATCTAAGATTCTCAGCTTTGTTTTTGGAAAAAAAGGGTTCCCAGTCACTACCTGGCCCCCCCCCCCCCTTTTTTTTTCCTTCCCCCCCTTTTTTTTTCTCCTTTTGTAATGGTCTACTGGCTGCATGAAAACTGGGCTATTACTGTGATTATTAAGAATTATTGTACAGTTCTGTGAATGTATATAGTGCCTTGATAATATTTATCAATGTCTACAGAATGCCCTGAGGAATTTATAATTCTGAAGGTTTAAAACCAATTGCAGACCAACCAAAAAAATAAAATGGGTTACCAATTTATGCAAAAGGGATAATGTTGGAGAGAAGGAGAAGAAAAATTATTTCAGAAAGAAGTACAAATTAAAAGGTTTGGGTATAATAATGGAAATGAGTAGGGAAAAGTTTTCAGTAAGTAGGAGGAAACAATGAAAAAAATCTCATCTTTAAACAGAAAACAAAAAACGAAGAGTAGTGCTATGAAGATCAAGATATGAAGATCAAGAGGAAAACAGAAGAATACAGCACGGGAGATGCAGGTAGGGCAAAATGATGCAAGACCTTGAAAGTAAAAATGGGATCTCATTATTCTTATGATAAAATCTAAATGGTAGTCAATCTCAAAGATTTTATTAGGAAAATTGATTTTTTCAAGTGGTAAAGAGAAATATGTTCCCATCAAAGCAATTTATTTTTACCACTTTGCTATCCCTGGACATATAGACATATAAAGGATAAATACAAAGATGATTAAATAATGTGTTTTTGAAAGACAGTATGATATTAAGCAAGGTCATTTTGAAAGTTCCTCTTTGTTGGCATGAGCTGCATCTCAGGTCATTTAATATGTGAGTTAGTTTAGAAATAATTACATCAGTTTAAGTTACTTTTGACTTATGATCAGAATGATCTTTTACAAAACAATGACTATAGACTTAAGTTTCGGGTAGATTTAAAAAGCTTGTAAAATGTGAATCAGAACTTTGATAACAAACAAGCATTTGAAAAAAAAAAAAAAAAAGCAAGTGTGTGTCCAGTCATGTACAGCTTGGAGAGTAATGGAAGATTTGCTTTCTATTTGCTTCCCATCAGTAATTGTAATTAAGAAGGTTGAATATCTGAAAATGGACTACTGAATATCTGTGAGTAAAAGGGCTATGGCAATTGCTGGCAAAACAGTTCAAACACTTCAGGGGCTATTTAAAAGTTGCCTCTCTTCACTGGCTAATTTACTAAGTAGGACAATGAAAACACTGTACAAAGAGAGAACAGCCTCCTGCTGGAAGTCTGAGAAATTCAACAGTTTTCACATGGTGGATGTTTGCCTCCTTTATGGACAGTGATCTACACCTAGGAGCTACCTTTCATGCTTTCTCCTCCTCCTTTGAGATTTCCATGCTTTCCTTCTTAATGCTCTACCAAATACCACTTTTGTTTTTTTAAGAAAATATTTTCTGCCTGATTTGTGACAGAAGAGACTTTTCTATCAGTTGATTTTAAAGTCCAGTTAAGAATCATTCTCCCTTTATGTAATACGTAACAAGGTTAAATACAATCCATATGAATAAAACATCTGAACTTACAGCAGAAGTTTTCAGTCCTCCAGTTGAACACCACTTGATGGGACATAGCACATTGCCTTGAATACTCTGACAGCGTAGAGCAAGTACAATTCTTTTGTCCTGGCTCACTGCAGTCCTGCATATCAAGCTGACAACGAATGACAAACCCATCCTTTGGCACACTGCAGGTTGGTGACACCAGGTTAAGTAGCTGAGAGCAGATCATGGCCTAAAGAAAGAGAGAAAAAAATTGCTCCTAGTAGTGTTTTTCACATCTGAAAACCACGATAGGATATCTCTGCTAGTTATGATTTTATTGTTGGCTTTTTTGCCTTTTTTTTCCCCCTACAGTTTAGTAATATGTATTTGGCTTAAAATACATTATAAATTCACAAATGGAAGGGAATATAAATCTGTAATAATAGAAAGATCTTGATATGTTGAGTTAGTTCCACTTCTCATTAAGTTGAAAGGTAGTCATTATTTCAGTACCATCAGTTTCCCTATGAATGGCTGAGAACATTACAGACAGGGAGTAAGCTGTCTCATGACAACTCAGTAGGGAGAGGAATGTGTTCCAGGACAAACTTCAATATGTGGAGATATCAACATGCATTTTCCTTTATGCGTGCATTTGATACCTCTTTATTGCCTCCGATGTTGCCTACTGAAGTATAACATGTCAAAGAGAAACAATGTAAAAAGGTTAAACCTCCCAGACAAAAGAAATTCTACACCAGATCGAAGTAATTTTCTCAGTGTGAATACAAGCAATATTTACAAGTCTGTTATTGACAAACTTATCTTCCTCACAGGACCCACTGAAACTCCTGTTCTCTGTGGAAATTATGATTTGGGTTTCCCTGATCAAACAACTTAAGAGGATCATCCTACTAAATATGATTTGATTCCTATATCTGCAAATTCTAAGAAATGTAAGCCCTTTTGTTCTTTACTGCTACCAAGTGATCTTGGTCAACCTTATTTATATGGATGCATCATGTTTCAGGTACGCTGATTTTCTTCTCATGTAGGACTGGAAGTGATGGCAGTAGATACCGGTTGACCCTGTTGTGAATGTTGTTATCTGGCAATATGCTTAAAGTACTATTGGATGTCTTCAAGTCTGTACAGCTTATAATGTCAGCTTATTAGTTGTTCAGTATGAAATTCAATAAAGCTTCACTGATTTCCATGAATTTCCTGTGATGACCTGCATCAATTTTCAGAAGGCTGTAAGCTAAATGCTGGTAGATTTAGATAAGTGATATAAACCCAGACTCAGTAATGCCTTTTTTGAAATGTATTTTGATGCAAAGAACTCCTTTCCTTTATTGTATCATGCTATACAACTTCTAAATTTATCCATTTTCATGAAAGTGGGTTTTATGAAACCACTGCCTCTCTATTAGCGGTTTCTAATTCGTCTTTCCATCTCTGTTAAAAATCTTGCTACAGAAAATCCAAGATCTTTCTTACGTATTTTTTGTGAGGAATGACAGGAATTGATATCTCCTCAGACAGGCAGATCTCTGATGGATCATCCATTTTTTGTAATGCAGCAAATTTGTACGTATCCAGCAATTTACCTGTAAATTGAAGGGTTACCATTTGTCAGGAAAAAGCCCACATGGATTTGTTCATTTGTTGCTGTGATGTAGTGAAATCCCGATTCTACTTTTGACTGTAAAAGGTCCTATTAAGTCTAATTTCTTGATAATAACTCGCTCTTTTGCCCTCTACCTGCAATCTATTCAGTAAGGCATATTTTTACCACCTTGACCATCTCTCTGGGCAATTACCTAATCTATCACATCTACTACCTTACAAGATAGCAGTTGCTACTGTTTTTCACCAGTTACGCAATCTTTTGCCAGCTGCTAATTCATGCCTCCTTACCCCATCCCGCATTCTTGTATTTTCCCCTACATGTGGAGTTAAACTCATCATGACCTAAAAAACATTGTAGCCTTCTCAGAACTCTGAGAACCTGTTTCTAAAATAGACTCCTTATCACTTGTCTGAGGAACCCATAACATTATCACCATAGCAAATAATAGCGCATGGCACAATTGTATGACAAATAGGTTTGTCGGTGACCTACGGGAGTGCCCTACTCAATCCTAAAACAGAGAGCAGAGCAATGCAAGTACAGAATTAAATGTCTACCTTGACTCAATTTAATTAGATCTCCTTCCATCTGACCTGCCCTTAGATCTTACCTTCACTCACAAAGTCATTTAGTTCATAGCCATCATAATTTCCACACATTCCACAGGTTTTCCCCATATATTTTTTTTCAGTCAAAACCTAAAATAAAATAAAACAAAACATTTCTAAGGATCACCCTAATCAAAATCATCTGCACAGCATTAGCTTTCTCAAACAAATTCAGTTCAAGAATCCAATTAAAGGAGACCCTTCTCATTAATTTCAGTGACCTGACTGGGAGAAGAGTTTTGGAAGCAGTAAGTAACTTCTTTTCCCAATCAGCAAGTAGTGCCTGTTGTGATTTTTTTTTTTTTGATTTAATAAAAGAATAAGATTCTAAGACATTTGCAGGGAACTGAGGGGAGGATAATATTCTAAGGAGCTGAAAAGAAATAGAAAAGGAAAAGATGCTGTTTCCTTTTGTAGCTTTGTTGACAGAGAATGAATTTCAGGTTTGTTCTCTTGAGAAATTGAAGGTGACAGTAAGAAAATCTGTTTTCAGAGAAGAGTTATTTGGTTATTACCACTTCACTATCCAGAGTAATAAATAGTGCTACTGATTACAATCAACAAATTATTCTGAAAATCTCATATCAGAGAAAATAATCTAATTGTATGTAGAATATAGTATGTACCCACCACAGAAGTGTTTCCTGTTATATGTGTGACAGTAACAATGGTAAAGCTCCCAGACAATTTATTACATATCAATCTGTTTTAGCAGATTTACCAATTCAAAATTGTCTTCGTAGCATGAGTATCACAGCTCAGGCAGAGAGAAACTATTCTCTTCTCTAAAATATATCAGGGCATTTTGGGGGAAAATATGAAAAGATTCAGAAAAAGGAAAGATACAAAGGAGCTTATATGAGCACTATATGTCTGTAAACAAGAGATGTCCAGGTGAAGTACACTGGAAATGACATAACTATAGCATACACTATTAAATTCTACAGAACTATAAACAACTTCAACATCCTTTTAGCAAAATATTTAAGCTGCTGCAATAGCCTGAGAAATGCACAGAATTCAAGAAAATGCCCACAGATCTCAACATCGGTAGCTTTAGTTCACTACCAATGCTGGAAGTGAAAGGAATGTGCAGGCATAAAAAGCGAAGTTGCATATTGCAAGGTTAATGGATGAAACAGGAAAAGAATAAACACCCAAACAGTAAGTACGTGCAAAAAGCACCTATTAAATCTAAAGAGAGCTTGTCATTCCAGTAAGTCAGTGAGAATTTTCTTTTCTGCTTTCTGAGAACATTTTACTAACCATGAGATAGTCCTCATTGTTCCACATGACAACTAGCTCCATCTCCATCAGCTTGGCCACGAGGCGGATGCTGCGTCCGTAAGGTGCTATTTGAATTCCGTTGCTAGTATAAGGCAACTTAATGACACTGTAATGAGGGAGAAGAGAAACCGACCTTCTGGTACCACTGTTATGCAGGCATTAGCTGTCTTTTTTTAGACATACTACACATTGTAATCTTAGTATTTGTAGCAACATGAAATAGAATTTTTCTCCTTTGTAATTGTAACATTTCAAGATACATTAAAATTTCTGCTGATTGAAAATCAGTATCAGCTGTTTCACAGAAGAATCACCAGGATATGGTTGCATAGTGAATAAGCTGCTGATAGTTTCTGCACAGGACTCAGCACCTTCACTTGGTTTGTTTTTATTAGGGCATAGATATGTGTTTCAAGAACTTGTAACAATGTAGTCTGTGTGGTAGAACTATGGTTGATTATCCAGAAGAGCTTCTATGTACTACAGCCTGTCAATTGCTAAAACTAAAAACTAACAAGGTTAAAGAAAACCATAATGGGAATACTGTAGCAGAATTAGGTTTTCAGCCTTGCAGATGAATTTTAACATTACAAAGCAAAAACATTAAAGAACAAATGTATTTTGCTAAGTACTCAGTAAATACGTGATACACAATCCCAGAAATGTTGGTTGGATGGGACCTTGTACGCTTACCCAAGCCAACCCTTTTACCTGAAGCAGGGCTATCAGCAACACCAGACCAGGTTAGTCGTGGTGTTTAGTTCTTGTGAATGCAAGACAAAAATCTAAAATGCAGATCATTGGATTAGGCCTATGGATTTCTCTATTTCTCCTGGAAAATAAACTAATAGAGGACATTTTTCTAAATGCAGTTTGCTAAAATTAAGGTACAGCTGCAAGTCTTTTTGTGCTGATGGTTATTGTACATAACCAGGTAAGTATAACAAAACACAGACAATCCATAGGCAGCTATTTCCCATATTTGCATGTACCCACAGACAAAAAAGTCAATGCTGCTTATCTGATAAAAGTGCTGAAAACTTCTCTGGAGGAACGTTCTTGTCTGGGAGTAATTTGTCCAGAAGAATAACGAGGTAGAACCCAAAGGTTCCCACCAATTCAATTCCTCCGTAAAACAGCTGTTTTCTGAAGATGGTAATCCTTGGATAATGCAAACAGTCAGTGGTCTCATACACAAGAACTTCTTTGCAAGCCCCTCCAATATTTCTCAGTTTGCTGAATAGTTCAGTTTTTCTTGTTCCCTAGATATATGTTACCCTTTAGCACAGAGGGCTCAGAGTTACCTAAGTCTCAAATTAAATAAGCTCTAAGCATAACACAGGAATTTAAATATTTCAGTACCTACTAAAGCATATAAGCTGTTTCAGCTGTGCTTGCAGTAGAGACTTAAGCACTTGTAAGCAGACTGGGATTATCTAGGAGACTAGTTTCAATGTGAGAACTGTTTTGGTCAGAGAAGGTTAGTTTATGCCTTTGCCTATACAAATGTACTCTGAGGTTGATTCAAACAGCTGCAAATGAAATAGTTTAGATTCTAGAGAGCATGAATGCTTGACAGGAAGAAATGGGAGCAGTCTGTTTGGATGTGTTAACTTCTGTAATTCAATTCATTTCTGATACAAAGTAAGCTTCTGTAGTGAAACTGCTATATAGCTCCTTGCCTTTTTTAAACACTTCTTTCCCTTTCATCTCAGAACCTTACCCAACGCTTCTGACAAAAATGCTGTCTTTCTCAACAATGACGACAGAAGGTCCCAGCTCAATAATGATCCTTGCAATCTTTTTGTCCAGCCCGCGGCGGAACTGAACGTTGAAGTCTGGGCTGGATTCATCACATACAGTTGCAAAGATATAGTTGCAGGTCCCAGTGAAGTCGTACTGGTATTTATCAAAGGTCGAAAAATGCCCTCCACCCCAGGTAGAACAGGAATCCTTGCTCAAAACTATAAATGAGAAAAATGGATTTAAGTCTCCTCGCAGTCCATTTGTTCATTCTGCTTGCCATTTCAAACATAAATAGGAGGAAAATCTAGTAAGTTTCTACCCAGATTAATAATGTGAACAACATGCTAGTGATTTTTTTTTTCATAACCTCGAGATTTTACTTCAACTCAGGAAGTGAAACAACTATTGGAGTAAGAGCAATACTCTTTCATTTACTGTAAGAAGGAGAACTCCCTAGCTTCCTTTTAGCTTGGGAAACACCCTTCCATCTTCTTGGGTGATATAAAGGTTTACTATCTTATTTCAGTCTGCTCAATCTGTTTGTAAAGGCAACAGCTTGCTACTATTGGAGAGACTTCTTAGCATCTCAGATAAAATATTTATGGGGCTATCTAAGTATCAGGATTCATTGTACTGTCAGATCATTAGATATCCAAAGACAGTCTTCAAAGCTCCACTTTTAAGTCTCCACTTTTTCTGCTCTGTGTTTGTGTGACAAAGTTCAAGCCAGCTCTGTAAATATCTGGAATGTTTTAATCACTTTTCATTTTTAACAAGTAATCACTATTTGTCTGAAGGGACAGTTTTTAGGAGGTTGAAATGAATCATAA
Source organism: Anseranas semipalmata (assembly GCA_013399115.1). Lineage (NCBI taxonomy): Eukaryota > Metazoa > Chordata > Aves > Anseriformes > Anseranatidae > Anseranas > Anseranas semipalmata. The sequence continues at coordinate 90,314 of VXAA01006608.1, read as the reverse complement.
AGAAGAGATATAACTCCAGCACTTGATGTAACAGACATTTCTATACCTACTTAAAGCATTTGAACAGTCCCTCTGAAGCTGATAGAACTACTGAAGTAAGTAAAACCATGTCCTTTGTGATGTATTTCCAGACCTACATCATTGCTTTTCATTGTTTAATAATTTTGCTTATGTAGTTTTATTAAGCTCAGGTATCTTAAAGTATATCTTAGAAGCTGAAACTACCAAGTAAGTTAAGCATAGTTTACCTGTAATTTATATTCATTGTTTTAAAGCTGAAACATATTTTTTACTCTTAAAGAGTGATGTAATGTCTGCAGAATGCTACTATTTTTATTCCGTTCATGTAGATAAAACTGTTTTTCAATGAGCTGTTACCTGCTGGCAAAAAGTATTCCTCTTCCATACTTCTGTGCTGTCCAGAACGTCTAACAGGAAAATAGGAATTTGCTAATTGTTATCGTTGAGCCTTCATGTCCAAACCTAGACAATTCAATGTTGTGCTTAACTGATACTGACCAGCAAACCCCAGCTTTTTCAGAGTGTGCCAGCGAATGATTACCTAGGGTTGTACATTGGTCAGAGTGCAATAGGTGTTTGTTTCTATAAATACAGGAGTGCCTTCAGAATGCAGTTTGTTTGTTTTTATTTAAATCTTATCAGAGAAAAGTAACAAATGGGAGTGTGAATAATTCAAGAAAGCTTAAAACCAGATTATATATATTTGTCTTTTGAGTTCAGTTTTTATTAAGTGATATCTAGGGATTTTCTTTTCCTTCTTGTTTTAAGAGCTGACAGAAGACAGAGAGGAGTTGCTGATTTTTTTTAATAGTCTGATCACAACCATTTAACTGTTCTTCCCTTTTAGCATGAACTAATGTAGCTTTTCATGTAGCTTTTCACTGCTTAACGTGAAAGAGAATTCACATAATACAAGCCACTCTTTGCTGCTTCTGCCTGAAAAATACCTCTCAAAATAACCTGGCATTTTCTATCATTCTTTGTTGTTGTTGTTGCAGTTTCCACAAACTAGATTAAGAATTTCATTGTCAACCTCTGAAATGCAGGAACTTCAGGAGTGCACAAAGTTGCTTTTTAACAGTATGCACTAGTAAAACACCTATTTTAATGTAAGACATGAAGATCATATATTACTAGGAATAACGTCAGTAAACAGAATATGCTGGAAAATTTGTTCAGAATACTAGGACTGACACCCATACTTATTTTAGAAAGGATCTAGTGGAAACTGTGTGTTTTCAGAAGGGTTATACCCTTCTGTATCCTATCTTAGCAGAACAGCACCTCATGAAAAATACAGTATATCATCTTAGCAAGTTGATATGTATTCATTCTTGTCATGGATGTGGAAAACTAAATGTTTAAAGAATGAAATTTAAACTGAAAAGTCCGTGCCTCATATTTCTCCAGAACATGTGAAGAGTTGCACTTGTTCTGCCCAAGGGTTGATGTAGCTCAGTATTTTATTTTCAGCAGCGATCTTCAAGAGACTGTCCAAGGGAACAGTACCATCTGGTCATGCACATATAGTTCCCCAGGTTCTTTCTCAGTCTCCAATTATTTTCACTTCAGGGGATTTTCTGAGGCAATTGGGATTTGTCTGCTTATTCCCTTTGGACTCTGGTTTCCAAGTACTTGTTTCAGTGTCCTCTTGAACCCAAGAGAAATTTCTTTGTAACATAAAATACCACAATCACTGTTGTCAAAAGTTACCATTTTAATTATAAATTAACATTTTAATTATATCAACTGTTCTAGCAGTACTTCTGATAGCTAACTATTTTAGTAATTTAGAGCTATAATATGCTAATTATTTTGCGCTTTGGTGTGGCACATATTTTAATGTAAGTCAGTATCTTACCATCTTTTCTATTTCTTAGACTCAGAAGGACTAGCACAAATTTGCAGTAAGTAGGTGGCTGGAGTTAACTTTGCTTAGAGAATAGGATGCATGCACACAAACTTTCTTAGGAGTTAAGGGGGAACTTCTGGGAAATTATCAGGACCTGTGGCAATAACAGCTGTGGTTGGATGTTGAAGTGGAGATCTGTCCATACCCTGACTCCCTGCTAGCTGCTGGCTGTAAAAGTGAGGAAGAACTATTCCGTATTCTGATCCTTCATTTGTGCATAAATTTGTTGTAATCTGCAATCTTTAAAATAATCTCAAAGACTTAAGTCTATATGTAGAATCAACTTTCTCTCGCTTCCTGGATTTTGGAAATGATTCAAAAGAATCCATTTCCTAAATTCTTAGATAATATTAGACAGTGAACTGCAGGAAAGAAAATCAAACAGATCACAAAAACAACTTCAACGGCAAATTTCTAAATTTGGATTCCATCAGTTGAAAGCTACTACAACTGCTCACAACTCTTCTATCCTTAGGCATCAAAAAACTCAGCATGGCAGACGAAAGCATTTTCCAATTAGTGTCAAACTTACCACAGCCAGACAAAACATTTTACTGCCTTTTTATAGGTAAACTCTTCATTTATAATTTATAAAATTAATGCTTTAAAACAAATGCTCCTTGAGGCAAGGACTTATTTTTAGTATGTGTTTTGTACAGCGTCTCTTGCAATATTGAACTGATGTTGAATGGAGGTATTACAGTTGCAACATGAACATTAACAGGTCAGACACTTACTTCTTTGCAGAGTTTCTTTCTGTTTTTGGAGAAAAAAGTGGGACCAATAATTTCCTTCAAAAGCTGTGAGAGGAAAAAGACAATATAGATTAATTATCCTCTAAGCACAAGGATTTATTTTTGTTACATTTACTTTGATTTATTTTTAAATATCGTACAAGTCAAAGCAGGGTCAGCATATATGAATTGTGTCTTGACACACAAAATTGAATAGCAATTATAGTGGAAAAATCACATACTTCAGCTTGTAATAGAAAATTCTTCTGCAACTGATAAAATGTTACCAAAAGCTGCCAGAAATCCTATGTAATATGGGATTTCCTGTACTCAAGCCTCAAATCCTGTGTTCCTTGTTAAAAACACATGGGATAAATCTTTTTGCATGTTTTTGAATTCTTCAGTCCACCATCTGGGCAGAAGCAGTGGAGGGAACAGCCAAAACTGGGAAAATATGGGAAAAGTAATGTCCCATGCATTCTTCACAAGCATCATGGGATTTGTAGCTGAAGAGTGAGAAATCCCCAGACCTAGTTGCTGCTTTAGCTGCTCTTGTTCAGGCAGAATCATGAAAACTATTACCTGTTCCCTTCCACACACCTCTTCACAGTCTGTCTAGGTATGAAAAGCCAGGGAAGGTTTAGCAAATGTGGAGTACGGAATGGTCCCTTTTGTGTCACATAATGAGACCACCTTCATGTGCACAACAGCAGTGTGTCCTCACACATACCCAAAGGTTCTCTCTACTAGCAGCTTGCTTCCTTCCAAGGAAGTGGGAAGAGTGTAAGATGTTGAAAAGGGCTCCTACAGCCAATCTATAAGCGCTAAGCCCTGTGCAGGTATACAAGTAGTGCATGCATGGAGCCAGCTTTCACATGGTCAATAGGTAGAAAGTAACAACCAAAGAAAACTGTAAGAAAAAGGACCTAGGCATGATTCAGAAATGTGGTACTCATTTTTTTTTTTAAAGTTTGTCAGGTCCAGTTTGTCAGGTCTTGGATGGTAGAAGCAAATATCCTGTAGAAAGCACATAATTCTTCATTATATGTTTAGGATCTTTTGCGACAGAGAAAATACAAAGGTATGTTATGACAGCAGGCTTCTTTAATCACACACACCAGGCCAGGTCTACACACACATATATATACACCACAGCTCTGCGGGGTTCTGTTGTTTCCACAAGGAAACATATTGAAGAGAATAAAAGCCCTTATGGAGCTCACCAACTGTAACAGCCTCTCTAGACAACTCCACACTGCACTGTTGGATGTGAGGTAATATTTATCACGTGGTAATATACAGCATGCTTCTTCCTCTGTCCTTGCATGTTCCTACCGAGCCATGCGTTACAGTTAAGTACACCACAAAGAATAACAGAATGAGTTTGTATGGCTGTTGAGCAGACACTGTTTACATCTTGAGTTGTTGCTGTGTTTTTTGAACCTCTTGATTTTGATATTTCCATTTGTTCTATTACTATTCTACCGTTCTATTATAATCCAATCTATCATTGTTGGATTAACAGTTCTGCAATCACTGCAGTTTAATCCCAAACTACAAACACCACATTTAAGGGGTTTAAGAGTGTGTAAAATAGAGGATATTTGATTTGCAGGAAGTGAAGATATGCCTAAAGGATTATTTTAAATGAGATTTAGCTAGAGAGCTTGATGTAAAATAGTAAGTCTAATACTTTACGGGTAAATGTTTTAGATCAGAACAGACATTGTATTGGTTTACAAAGCTTATTTGTCAGCTTTTCAAGCATAAAATTCATAAGTCTGAGCATGCCAAACAGTTAAAAATGTTACAGATACTCCAGGCTTGGTATTTAGATTAAAAAAGAAAAGGAATAATTATGTCAGATTACATGGAAGTATACAAGGTTTATATTAAAAATATCTAAGGCTATGACATCCATTTTAATATTTTGCTCAGAGAATGGCTAGTGAAACAAATACAGAGCCATTTGCTGACTGTCAATCCATCTGTATCCTGTCAGATCAAACTATTAAAATAATTACAGTACAGTAATTATTCCTAAGCATTTACATTCTTTTTCTCACACTTAAGTCTGAGGAGATTAGTAAAATCATCCTGGCAATTTTATTAATCATTCACAACCACACGATATGGTAGATGGTATAGATGTAGCAAGTGCTATGGCCCCATGTAGAAGATGTATCTAGCAATTGTTTCAGAACTTTCCATTGAAAATGCTCTCCTACTAGTAAATGACATTTCCAAACTACTGAAATCTTCATTGCTGACATTTTAGTATAAGTATTGTATTTTCCTTTGAGAAATGGGATGGTTTTCAGTTGGCAGGAAATACTTCATTTTGAATTAGCTCAATAGAACTTTAAACAGACTTTCACTTTTCTTAGACAAAGGAAGTTCTAATTTCAATTCCTACTTTCTTCTAGTTGGCTGGACTTCCTTGAGAATTAAATCTGTCAGGGCATAGTCTCTGTGCAGTCAGCTTGTCTGTTTCATTATAGGAATGTAATCCAGACAGGGAACCTGACTGATTGTGAAGAAATAAGATGTTTTGATCCTATCCTGCTGTTACTATCAGACATCCCTATGCGAAAATAGAATTTGATGTTGTAATAACTTTAATCAAAGTATTTCATATCACCTAAATGAATGAAAACAAAACATTTTGATTTGATGAGAAACATTAAAATAAAACCTTTTTTATATTTCAAAACAGAAATAATTTGGGACTTCTGTTCTTTAAAGGGTTAAGTTTTTATCATCTCTGCAACAATAAAAGAAATAAAAAAAAAGAAAAAAGAAATGTTGAAATATCAGAAATTCCGGAAAAGAGAAGAGGTTTAAAATACATGATATAAATCTAAAATGAAATTCAGCAGCAATAGCAGTTCTAAAGTCTTAGCCATATTACCAATAATCAGTTGCATGTGTTCATGATTATTTCTTTTCAATATGAAATTATCGACTCCCTTTGTCTCTTGCAATGCACAGTGGCTGAGCAGCATAAACTGAGGTTACTTCCTAGTTACACACTTAGTACATAAAAATACCTCAACCGTACATAAACATCTCGCAGGGATCCATGCATGTTTTTAACTATTGAAATAGCTAAAGTGATGAAGCCACAACTTAGCATCTCATTAAGCAAAAGCTAAAACTAACAGTTTTAATCTTTTTTTTTTTCTTTTTTAATTAGTCTAATGCATGCTTATTGCTTTTTTTGAGTTATCAAGGGAGAGAGGAAGTAGGTTTTCTGGCTTCCATGAGACTTCACATCAGAAATATATGCTCTTACAATGAATATTTACATTTCTAGTTAGAGATAGACTCCAGATGCAGAATTTGGATGCAAATCCATGAAGAGGAGAATTGGAGTTCTTGTTTTAATTTAACTCATTCTAAAGAGACAGGACTTGGATCTAGAGTCGGAAACAATGAACATCCTGCCTGCTTGCCAATTTTAGAACATACAGATCAACCTCATGGTTCAGATATGCCTCCAAAAATTGTCAGATTTCAAAGCTTACATGACAGAATGAAATCTCTATTTGTTTTCATGGTCTCAAACCTAGCATGGTATTTCACAGCCTAAAAATGTTGATACATCCCAAAATAAAAAGAGTGCTCTGCTATTCTAATCCTATTTTTAGTTTTTTAAGTTTAAATTCAACTGAAGTTCCATACTAGATAACACAATCCTTTATAGATGAGGCCCTATTTATAATTGCTAACTTTATACAGAAAGCTTGTGGCTGAGTAGGGACCGATAGTAATTTTTCAGTTGATCGTGAAGATTTGTGTTTATAGTAATACATCTACTTGCCTAATACATGAAATCACGTATATTAAAAACCTGCAGGCACCTGAAATTGGTCGTTAGGACCCAGAGTTCAGGTGCTTGACTTGATCTTGGTTACAATGGTGCTAATACAGTGAATGGAGTTAAGCTTGATTTATAACAATATAACTGAGATTAGAAATTGGCTCTGAGACTTTATGAAAGGGTTCAGTTGCTTTTTTTTTTTAATCTAGTGCTGCAGTTTAAGTCAGTGATTTAAGAGTAATATGTGCCCTCAAGCAATTAGAACTCTATGGTCCATTAAATGTAGTAAACACAATACAGGAGAACTAAATTTAACTTTGTTCAAACTAAAGTAAGTGAAGTATGCTTTTTAGCAGCTTGCAACATGTTCTTGAAATTAGAACTTTAACAACTGATAATTACAGAGAACACACAGAAGAAAAAAAACAACATTATCTTAGACAACGCCAAACCAGGGGCAAGAAAAGGCTCACTCTCAAAGAATCCATTGAAAACACTACAGGAAGAGGAATGAGTAAGGCAGGGTACCTACAGACTCAATGAACTCACTTGTCAAATCTTTGTAAAAAATTACACGGTCATCTGAAACTCACATGGGCTGGATCAAAAATGAATCCTTTAAAAGACTAAGGAATTATATCGAATAATATATGAAGAGATATTTAGAGTCATGTAAAAATCTAATAAGACTGGAATAGTTTGCCTATTTTCCAACTCAGCATTCTTTCTACCAGATCATTCTTCAAAAAAGTAATGCTACCACATAGCTCATACTTAAAACTTTTTGCAGTTTGCATAACAAAAGAAAAAGATTTTGATAATTCTACACAGTCTCTTCTGCACAACTTCCACAGTGACATCACCAGGGCACCGCATCATGAACATCTGAAAGGTGAAGGCACTGTGCAGCTTAGAAACAAAACATAAGTCTATTAAAAAGATTCCGTGTATCTAGGGAGTGTATTATAATTTCTGTATTTCATACCAGTTTTAGATCACGATCCAGGAAAAATTTCAGTAACTATATTTAAAAAAAGAAAAGTTAAGAAAAATTGTTCTATTTCAGTCATGTATTTCTTAAATATGCAGTTGCATTTTAACATGTGGTGAGGGAGAAGAAAACGTGTAAACTTCATTCTGCTGGTTGTGGGAGATGAGCAAGACTTGAACTTCCTATGTTGTAATATGACAATAGAGTTTCCCGCCTTGTTTCAATACATGCGTTTTCCTTCAAATCTTATACAGAGAGGAAGACAGACATCTCAGACTTACCAGTACATTGCAGAAAACTGGAGAACACGAGCAGCAGTACTGTCAGAAACATGGTGCACGCCCTAACTGGAGAGTTTTTTCCAGCACCCTCCTCCATTCCAAATGGGCAGTACTGCTGCTGCCACTTTTGAGGCTTACCTCTTCAAGCCTGGATGCTTTATATACAGAATTGCAATGCCCTCCCTCATTCCCATGGCTTTCAGAAATTGTAGCAGCAGAGTACCCGCCAAACAGGATCTCCTCTTTATCAAGCTCAACACACCTAAATGCCATTTAGAAAGAGGGGGGGNGGGGAAGAAAGAAAATACAAACCTTCTCCAGCTCGTTATCATTCTTACAAGGCTTTTATAATGACTTCTGTTTGTAACAGCTCAAACACATTTACCTTCATTTACTGAACAAATTTGATGTTATATCCCAAAGCAATTGAGATCAATAATACGCAAATTATGATCATTATCTGATAAGGAGAGGAATAATATTGGACCAGCACACATAATGGAAGAATGAAGTGCAGGAGTTTCAGAACTGCTGGAAAGAATGCTTGGATAAAAGATGGCATGAATGAACAGAGATCCAAATCTCAGATTTTTTTTATTATTATTAATTCTTCTTTCATTAACTTTTATTCACTCTCCTTACTTATGATCGTGTTCATCTCTCCCTTGTGCGACTTTTCAAGTAGAATGATAAACTGTGCCTCAGTAAAATGGGCTGTCTGTGGTACAAGCACAGTTTCTCTCCTGAGCTTGCAGGGGACCTAAGAAAGCTCTTGCGTACCACCTTAGCACTGTCAAGGGCAGAGGGCTATCCATGTCACAGAACTGGGAAAGCCATTGCACTGTGGTGCTCTGGCAAATGACAAGTGTATCACCTCCACCAACATCCCAAAAGATCAGTTCTAGTTCTATTACAACACTTGGATCCTTCCACATCAGAGTCGAAATGCTGAACGCTCTGGATATGTTCGCTGTATCAGTGCCACCTGTGACCTGACAGAATACAGACAGAACTTCACTTCCTTGTCATTTTTCATTAGCACGGTAATTACTCCAGGAAAAAATAACTTTCCCCATAAAATACAAAAGGTATGGATTATCTCTCCACATGAATCTCTTCAGCCTTTCCTGTTTCACCTATGCAATACGTACTTTATGCAACTCATTACATTTCTGGGTTCCTATCGTTCGGTCCTCCTCTGGTATTATGCCTTTGCTTAAAAAGTGGTTCCTCACCATGTTCTCACAGTTACCCCTTCTGAGTAATGGGAAGACATGCAGGTGAGATGGTAAAAATCCTTTCACATAATTGCAGACCTGGCTCAACCTGGTTGTAATTAAAATAGAAGCATTAAATTTTAATTGAAAGGAAGGTCTGTCTTCATTTTTTTTTGCTTTTCTTTCTTTCTTTCTTTTTTTTTTTTTTTCAACTGAAGGGTAAAAAAATATATGGCTGTTAATAACCGAATTGCAACTCCAAATTCCAAAATTTCTGTTGAAAATTTTCTGCATCTGTATGATGACAAAACAAAGTAAGTGAACAAGATTAAGATAAATTATTTTCAGTGGGAAGAAAATCTGTTTAGTCAAAACCCTGGCATTTAAGAAAGAATTTTACACCGAGTACTTGGCCACACCTATAACCTGTTCATTAGCATATCCCATGATTTCAACTGGATGGTGAACCTGTAGTACTAAAAGCATCCACCTGTCAGAACACAAGAATAATTTCATCACCTTTCACTCTGTGGCACCTGATGCATCATTTTTTTTTTTCACAGATTTCACCTCAATATAGTTAAAATAATTGAACTTTCAACATTAAATGTAGTAATGAGAGGATTACCATCTAACTCCTGTATTTAAATCTTGTATGTGAGTTTTAGGGAGCTCTGTTCTGGCATGCAGGAGGTTACAGCAGCACCTACAAATACATTTAATCAGACAAGTCAGGACTACGGACAAGAATAAAGCATTTGCTGCACAACTGTGAGGAGTGAGTAAGTCCTCAGTAACTAGATAGTTATTTTATATGGAACAGATTCGTGAAAAATGGCTATCCAGTTGTATAAAAAAACTATTTTAGAGGCATTTATCCAATTTTGTCCATTTTTAAATTTTTATTTATATTTTGTATAAGAGAATGACACCCATAACTCATGTTGGTTTTGTTTTTTTTTTCATGTCATCATTATAACTGATTTAGTAATATCATAACCCTTAGTAATCAGTGTTGTACAGGTCAGCAGAGATTATGCCGGCCATATTGTTCAGTAAATGTTTCTCAGTAGTTAGCTATAGTTCACTTTCCAGCATGATGTATAATTCTGCAAGACTTTGAGATACAAAAGGAGTTTATGTTAAGCCAGAAATTATGCATATTGAGAGAGTCAAAACAATTTAACTAAGTAACAGACCATTTTGCACAGTACAACTTAATGAGGAAATTGTAGGTATACCTACTTTTAGGATATTTCGATGTTTTTAAGATCCCTAAGAAAACATTCCACTTTCAGCAGTATACTCCTTCTCCATGTATCGTTTTAGCACCCCTGCATATGTTTGGATAAACAGCTACGTATCTTTATAAAGTCTCAAACCAAAATACAGCATTTGATTAGCCCTAGGTCTTGCGGGTGTTCAAGTAATTTCCAACATGATAGCTTGTGCTTTTGAGATTCCCTTGTCCTTTTTGGTATGTATAGATACTGGCTACAGCTTGATAGCAATCCAACACAGTAGCCGATCCGTTTGTTGTTGTTGTTCATTTTTTTCATTGAGGTGCAATATTTGATTTTCTTTATTTTTCAAACTTTGAATCATTCTAAGATATATTGGCTTAACACGAGGCGATTAAAAGCATGCATATTTTAACTTCCAAATTATCCTAAAGGACTGGCCTTCAAACAGATGTTTTAGAATACTGACGATAGCATAATTTATGTTCAATGAATATAACCATTAATATCTTAGACATGCACTTTCAGAATGAGGTAAACTAAGGCTCTTGAATACAACAGGACTATCTAGGACTATCTTAATTCTTTATGACTGAGACATTCACTGTGACTGGCAGGGCAAAAAAGGAAGTTTTGTCATTCCAGGGAAAATTCGGTGTCTGGCAATGTTTTGTAGCACATACTATGCTATGGAGAGTCATAAGGCATTCCTATGCTACTGGTGTGTAGAATTTATGGAAATGTTTAACTTGAGGAGGTTTTTTTGGTATAGACTGTGTCAAGGTAACACTATTTGCTATTATCATACCTTAAATATATACATATTTGAATATATCTGGTACAAATACAGACTTGGAAAGAAGTTTGAAGCATTTCAAAAAAGGAATTGGAAAATAGGATTGCCACATGAAAGGGATTTCAGGCCAACTCTCCTGTCTAAGGCAGAAACACTAAATTCCTATTGGGACAACTGAATATATGCTGACTGCATTTCTCATGAAAAAATTGCAAATTATTAATATAAATAGAACTACATCTACAGAACTACAGATCTGTAGCTACTACAGATCGAACAAAGCTTTAAACAATAAATCAATGAGAATTTTGTTGTAGCCATGGACAACCAAAAAAGAACCTTTTCTCTGTGTTATTGTGGAAAAAAGTGGGGTATTTTTGACTTCTCCACTACTGTGGAAAGGAGTTAGAATGAAATATTCCTAGACTTTCAAACATACTGCCATACAACTGGTCTTCTGTTCTCACTAAACAAACAAACAAACGACCATCAGTGAATAATTACAGACAAAAAGACAACATTGAGCATTAGGTATTTTAGATACAATTCTTCAAATAAAGGCCAGAAAATTCACTATTAAGAACACATGACAGGAAAGAAAAGACGAATATAATGAATGTCAGAATGCAAAGGCAAAGTATTATGTGCTCTACCTTACACAAATTTCATCAGCATTCCAATATTTCAAAATTAACCAAAAGATCAACACAGCTGGAGAAAACAAGCTCCCATTTTGTCTGCCTGTTTGTCATTGCTATCTTTCACAGAGCTGAGCCAGGGAGCAAAGGATTGTATACACTGCTAAGCTTATTGCACACTTCAGAGGCTCCTGTGTAGTTGTCCAAGAAGCTGGCAGGCAATCAGGCAGGCAGATACTACATAGCCAGCTGGTTGCCCCTGCTGCCAAGCTGCTTTCCAAAGAAGCTGACATTAAAACAGATACATACTCAGAGAATGTTCCAAAAGTGGTAAATAACTTTTTTTTTTTTTAGCTGAGAAATAGTCACAAAAAATTGTAACCAGCTATGCCCTTACCATCAGCTTATGTTGCAGCTTTAGAATCTCCTGATACTTATGATCATTCTGTGTTCCTTTCCACCTGCATCTCTTCATGCTCTTTGTACACTTCAACTCCCTCCCCAAGCAGTACCTAAAAGAAGCCCAGAGTGATTGTGCCACCACAGACTAAATAATCCACCTTCTGATTTTAGTACAAATCCACACTTTCTGCTTTCCTTCTGGTCACAAAAACCAACAGAATTCTTTTCCTTGGTATCTAGATAATGTTTTGTAATTCTGGAATTTATCAGATAGTCTTCAAAACAGATAAGATACATCACCTACAACCAGAAAAAAATGCCACTGAGTGGACTGTTAGGGCTGATATTCACCTGGAGCCAACTCTACTGTCTTCGGGTATTTGACTATAGATATTTAAATGTAAATTTCATATAACAATGTGAATTATGCTTTGCTGTAGTGTACAGAGACGCAGTGGTTATGGGTGTTGTGCAGGATTTTATTTCTTCTTTCAAAGGGCATATAGATGAAAATTGAATATAAACTAAGAAACATAGCTTCTATATAGAAAAAAACGAGTGCTCCTTCACTGTTCCAAAAGTACTTTTGTACTTTAATGACTGTAAAATCAAGTCTTTCCCATACACTTGTTTGGAAAAAAAATACTAGAAAATCATTTAAAACACATGCCTCTAAAAGTGGTAAAGACTTCATCAACTTGAACTTAACTTTGAATTACAATTTTTTGGGGACAATGGCCAGAGACCTCCCCGTGTTGGCTTTATGCCTCTGGCATTCACTTTGATGAATATCTCAAATACTATAGCTGTGGGGACCTCAGCTGGTGTCATTCACTCTTTGTATCCTGCCAGCATGAGAGGCTGAGAAAGCCTGCCACTCCCGCAGTTCTCTGAAGCGTATCCACAGCTCTGAAGACAAACTTGGAGAAAATATTTGAAGTGTTTCTGAGTAAAACATGTGTGGAAAAAAAAACAAAAACAAAAACAGCAAAGCAAGGCCTGCCACTGTGAGAGAGAGCTCTCAAATGATACCATGTTATCCTTCCTGCTTACAGGAACACAGCGAAGGCAAACTCCATTTTCTCCCATCTCCCAGGCTCTGTTCCCCTACTCCTGAATTCTGTTTTGTTGGTCCTGGACTTGAACCAGTTTGGATTCTGATCGCTGAAGCAGTCTGGGCTGCAGAGTTTGTTCTGTAACACCTAATTATGAATTCTGGTCAATTTAGTTATGGTGCTGACAGAAAAAGACAGAATGAATGATGATTGTGGAGACTGAAATCGTAGAGGGGATGTCTCTGTTATTGGTATCTTTCTTTTCTTTCTTGATACCTGTGTATGACTTTTAAGAACTTCCCTCAAATGTTATCATTATGAAGAAAATCTGTGCGGAATATATTAAAGCTAAACTTTAAGATATTTAAACTTTAAACTCCTATTTCTTGACTATTTCTGATGATCCCATAGCAAAGTTTACAGATAGATTAGAGTTTATGATGGACTTGGTGTGTTCCTTTTTCTCCCAAATAGAAAATGTTACAAATTACCTTTTTAATTCCTAACATTTTTTTTTCCTCTGGGTTGTACGAGCATGGAGAACATTTATCCTATAAGCAAAGTTAGGGAAAGTGCAGGTAAAAGTTTTTTCAGCTTTTAGGCTTTAGCAATTAATCTGCATTCCTTTCTAAGGGAAACTCAGAGATCACCGTGAATTATACATCAGCAATTCTCCTGGGCAGCATGCATTTTGACTCCAAACAACAATAGAGCAAAGGAACAGAAAGTATTTAACATGAAAGCAGCTATGGTTCAAATGCTTCTAGCTTAGTTAGAACTCAGTTAATTACATTAGATGAACAAGAAACTGCCCAAATTCTCCAAACTGATAGCCTCATAATTGCCATATAGCTGAGCTAAATCTGTAGGTTGTAATTAATGTTCAAACTGGATTTAGAAAAAATAAAGTTATTTGCCACTTGTTACATCACAACTCTATTAATTTAATAATTAGATTTTGTTACCAGATATAGAATGAAAAGTAAATATATTGTGTGTACCAGGAATCCATTAAGTACAAGCTTTGACCTCTACTGGTAAGGAAGTAAAATAAAACTTGTATTTACACAAATATTAACAGCTGGGAACAGGAAGTCAGTGGCAATCACATGTTTACATTGCCCTTTAATGTGTGTGCATTTTAGAACAGATAGTCTCCAACTGATGCTAGTATAATGTATCTGCTAAGATAATATCTTCTAGCATATACTTTTGTTTACCCTTTACTTGATACATTTTGATCCTTCTTGTTTTTTTAATACATTTCAATTGACTTAGGAAAAAAAAGTATTCAGTTTGTCTAAGCTCTTTGAATGCTGAAATCATGTTAGAACAGATTTCACTTATACATGACTTATCTTGTTCTGAAGTTTGGAAACTTCTTTCCAGTTCTAAAGAAAGGAACTTATGGAGAGAATGAAACAAAGTTAAGGATGTAAAAAGTGTAAAGGGATTAATGAAAGTAGCTTCCATGCATACATTTTCAAGAACAAAGGCCAGCATTGCAATTTTTTCTATGGCCAAGAGAGCAGAAAAGTAAAGAGAATGCATGCATACAAACATACGCTCTTTTGCGGCAAGAATGAGCAACTTTCATCACTTTTCAATATCTCTACTTTTGATTAGTACAAATACATCAGCTGGCAACTTGCATCCTAGTTACTTACAGCTGCCTAACCCCTTGGTCCAGAGAGCTGTTTCTGTCATGTCTCCTTCTGTGAGTTGATCATTTAATGTATTAAGACTTCACAGCATGGAGAGACTGGCAGACATTTTCTGCTTATTTTCATGTAGAATAAAAGATGTCAGCACTATGTTCTCTCACAAAGATATGACAATTTCTGTTCTCATTTTTTCACCTCAATACATGCTACAGATTCAGATTTGAAAGCTTTTTGTTTCTGTGTATAATGAAATATAATCTATATGTTATTATCAGCCACACAGCTATAGTAAGAAGAGCTTCTCATGGGGAAGAATGAACACAATTTGAAAATTCTGTGTAATCAAGTGCACATACATTTTTAATATTCTGAGGTTCCTAAGGAAGATTAAACACAATGAAGTATGAAGAATCACTTGGAAAGTGGGAACTAAATATCAAATTGTCTTGCTTTGGCAGTTTTACTTTTCAGTTTTTAAACTGAGCATAATGTACTACTGAATTGCTGCATTGTGCCATGAAGCCATATCTTTAATTCCTCAAACTTAGATTTACTCCCCTGCAGATAATGGGTGTCTCATATGCATATGTCCAGGGTAAATATAAAAAAAATATATATTTCAAGGAGCTTAGGTAGGATCCAGACTTAATTACAGTCCTTACATTTGTGAGTATGACTACTCCCTCGCACTCTTTGGTAAAATAATTGCTAAACTAGTAGTAGGTGCTCGCAATGATTTGTTCTCAACCTATTTTATTCTAGACTTGCTTTCCTTTCAGGTACACATTCCAGTACTTGACTCAGAATCTCTAGTCTCTCATTGTTTTCAGTGTAAGAGCAAGGAGAGGGAAGAATAACAAAAACATGCTGGTATGTTATATAACTAAAATACAAAACAAACAAAATATCTGACAAATGTATTTTCTAAGGTGCAATATGCTGCTATTTCCCTAAGAAGTCAGATCATTTATTGCTAAATGCATCCAAGATCTTATCTGCTGAAGATTTTTTCCAAATAAGCTAGATTACTTCAACTATTTTAACAAAGCTTAACATATTTTCCACCTGCTAAAACTTACTGTATATATAAATAAACATATGTATGCCTGTATGCATGCACATATACATATTGCTCTTTTGGACTTTTCTGGCAGTCCAGAAAACAGCACTGCAGTCAGAGTTGATGACAACTGTATACAAAACTGAAAACCTTGACCATCCGAGTGCTTAATGTAGTCCAAAGCATGTGAAAAAAAACTCAGGGCCAGATTTTGTTTCCCTGATGCAGTTCTGGTATGATGTCAACAATTCCATTTGAGTTAACGTCACAGTTGTTCCAAGGCCTGTGACTGCTGAGCAGTATACAGTATACTTATCTTAGTTTCTCAAGGAACTATCAGTAGAGTACTTGCTTGTTGAGAATACGTGGTATATGAGAACTTGAAATTGCCTGTGGGAAATCTGGCAAGTTGAACTGCTCCTGTATTTACATATTTTTAATTAAACAAAACTAATACTCCCATGAGTCCTGGCAGCTGTTGAAGTCTGGGATAAAACTCCCATGCACTTTAAAGATACTGTAAGTCTGAAAATCAGTGGAAAATTCCTATCCGAAAAATACCAGAATGTAAAGAGAATTTAAAAAAGAAAAAGTGGAACTCCAGCTTTTCTTTTATCATTCTTACCTATCTCCCACACATTTCCAGCCAGAACCCAGTTTATTTGTGCTTCATTGATCTTATCTACCATGTTTACATATACTCTCACCAATTACTACCACCCCTCACCGTGTGTGGTGGAGTGGTGCCTATGTAAACATGAGGATCTAAAGAAATGTCATGTATTCCTTGCCCCCACTAAGGAAGCTTATGTTTCTGGTTACTTTGGGGTTTGGCAACCTCTGAATTTTCAGTAAGCAGACATTGTAAAGCATATGTTTTATACAGAGTCAGAAAAGGATGGGAGGACTTTGTGTTATGCTCTCTTCTCCTACAAGAGCCACAAATACATGTGCAAGGGAATTTAATTCTTGGAGCATCCTTATTGACTTCTGTTAGGCTTCACAAAGGGAGCTGGGCTTTGCACACACCTTTATTTTGAGGACTAAATCAAATTCAGTTTCAAACAGCATATTCCATTTCTACGAATAACAACTGCTATATCCTATCTTCTGCTATATGCCTTTCACGATCTTGTTTGACTTTCTTCCAGTAATGCAAGAAACAAAACTACACATATGTCAGGCATTGCTCAATCTTATTCTTTCACAAAGGCAAGAAAGATGTACGCCATGTGGCTCTTGTTTAGAGAACTGCTGTTTTACAAAAAGCATTAAATGTAATAGAAATGTTGAGGTCAAGGTCTTGCACATGATACATGACAAGTAGGAGGCATTATGGCAGTCCTTCTCACTGGCATATTAAATCGACTCTTTGGGTAAGCTCGTTCCCCTATAGGTTGGCTTATTGAAAAGACTACTGGAATTTGCCAGAAGAGTATTGCTGACAACTACAGCCTTTTTCCAGAGCTTTCAACAGACTTTTAGGAATACTGAATTCAGACAAGGGAGTCTGCTGAAGATAAGGACTGGGACATGGAACCAGATTTAAAATTGTATGGGAAGGCAGAATAGAAAACAAAGGACTACCTAATATAGACATATATGTACCCAATATATAACAAAGGATATATCTGTAATAGATTGCTGAGGAAGTGCTCTGCAGCATTTTACATTGGCTGCTATTTCCCATGCACTAAAAACTTCATGTCTATATACATTCATTCCTTCACTGGAAGCAATGGGAAGCAAATTGGATTTAGATCAGTCAGGTTTTTGTTTCTACTAAAAAAAAAAAAAAAGTTCACTAATAGCTACTGGCAAAGACAGAAAGAAGAGAAACTCTCACTAAACTATGTACCGTTAGGTATCATCATCTAAAGTGTCCACTTTATTCAAGAACAGTGATTAAGACAGCTCCCCAGCTGTCTTCCACAGAATTAGAGACATGAAAAAATCAACAAGGTAAGTCTCTCTGGATCTGACAATAACGATGATCCACATAAAGACCAGTAACATATCTTGACATGGCTAAAGATTGATGCAGAGTTGAATGCCTCAATGAACTGGGGATCCTTCGTCTGATCACCCATACATAATGCTACTGTATCCAAGTGTAGCAACACAAAAGCAGCACAAGAATTTCAGGAAATTACAAAGGTTCAGTAGCAAGGCAGTTTGGAAGCATCTGTGACTTGTGACCTTAATAACTGTTTTGGTTAAAAACTGATTTTTGCCAGGATCAAGTCTCCAAATATGCCAACAACTTACTATTAGTAGTAAAGACACAGCAGGCTCATGAAATCATGAGCCTGAGACATATCTCCAAATCAAAATTCCCATTTGAGATTTTTTTTTTTGTTGAGTGCCCCATGGAAACTAGTTTCCAAAATTCCATGTCATTATCATCACTGTGGGAGAATGAAACTGCTGAGCAGCATTCAAAAGTTTTGAGCCATATGGCATTCAGCTGAGAGTAGATCAGGTAAACTCAGTTTGTAATGCCCTGAAATCAAAATCCTAACATTAAGCTCAAGCATTTTTTGTGTTCCTCAATTTTTATTATGATCATTACAAAAATTGCTGAAGTTCTCCCCTGCCTCTTTGACACTGGAGTTCTATGGATATCAATGCAAAAATAGGCCAAAGCATTCAAAAATGTCAAGAATTTACTGAGATATGAATCTATCCTTTCTAATATGATAATCCCAGATTTTTGGTGATTATCTGTGTCATTTTGACATGTGACATTGGACCTATTCTCAGCCTTGCCTAGCTAGACAGGCCTGAAGCACCTAAAGCCTACTATCAAAGAACACTGACATTAACTGAACAAAAATACTAGAAAAAAATACTGTAATTATGGCTCTGGTAGCTTGTTTGAAGTTCATGTGGAGTGAAATATAATGTAAAAGAGTGAATCTCTCTCTTCCCAGGGACTAGTCACCTCTTCCAACTGTGTCTCCATGCTATAGAACATCATACTAAATACAGATCATTTATCACATGCTTACTTACAAGCAAAATAAAATAAAATAAGTCATGAATGTGCTGTGCTGACTACTGTGGTATATTCAGGCAGACTCAAATCTTGAAAATGACTTTCAAAGTTTCAACAGTAATGTAGGCTCATGCAGGTGTGAAGGGGATGCCTGATGAAAAAAACATCTGGTGACTTCAAACCATTTTAACCCATAAACTCGTAATGACATCCCTTTACCACAGACTATCACTGCTAAATCACTTTAGCTATGTTAAAAGCAACACATCCAGACACCATGCAAATTGAAATTGTTAGCCAAAAGTTACGCCTGCCAAGTCAGAACTACTGCAAGCACACAGGAAGTGATAAACAACAAAATTGCTTCCCAAGATACTTTGTATGAGTCACTTATTTTTTCAGTATTTCTCTGGAAAACGATCCAAACACACAAGATCTAAGAGCTCTATTGATTCTAAACTATTCATAGGCCCCTTTTAGGAAAAACAAAACCAAACCAAACAACGACTTCCTGATAGTGCTGGAATTTCACTTGATGTAACTTAGATTTTAGTGTCATTTCAAACATCTGCTGTAACATTCCCCATCCTTCAGCAATGGTTAGTGACTCACAGGGTGGTGTATTTGGTAACACGACTGCCTTCACCTCATGGGCTCTGGGATTCAACCAACACCAGCTGTATCTGAGCTGTCCACATTGTACTGTGGTGAGCAGAGGCAGACTGTGGGACTGCCATACAGTGACCTCCTTGTTAAAACTGAGTTTTTCTGAAAAACAAACAAACAAAAAACTAGAAAAATTAAAATTTTAAATGGAAAGGCTCTAAATGCTTTTGATTAAAAGAAAAAAAAAAGAGAGAGGACTGAATCACACATCCTCACAGCACAGCCTTTCTCCTTGATGCATGTTTTTGCTCCCAGCAACCATCCTTGGCCTCTGCCACCCCCTGCACAGTCCCCTCTGTGCT
This sequence comes from Anseranas semipalmata, assembly GCA_013399115.1. Classification (NCBI taxonomy): domain Eukaryota; kingdom Metazoa; phylum Chordata; class Aves; order Anseriformes; family Anseranatidae; genus Anseranas; species Anseranas semipalmata. The sequence continues at coordinate 70,513 of VXAA01006608.1, read as the reverse complement.
CCCAGGGCTCTCACCTCAGAGGCTTGGAGGCTTATGTCTGCTTCCTGCACTTCTCAATAGCTGCCCTAAGTCCTGTGCTAGGCATCTCCTCACAGCACCTGGGGCCTTCTGGGGCCTTCTGGGGCCCTGCAGATGCCCAGTTGCTCCGAGGGAAAGCCCTGCCCACTCCTGAGGCGGGCACCTGACCCAGCTGCTGTGAGGAAGCAAGGTGCTGCTCTCCCCTTTTATCACCCAGCCACCCTCTTTTAGGGCCACATACTATAAAATCCAGGCTAAATTGCAGGCAAGTGCTTAAATGTGTACTGGCCCCTGTACTTTGGAAAATTTGAATGCAGGGTGATGGACTGATATAGCTTGCCAGACATCTTGTGTGACTTCTTGCTTCTTGTGCAAATGCCAGAGGGATCCCAAAACGTGCATCTCATGGGGAAACATCATAAGGTTAGTCTTAAAATCTACTTCTTGTTTCTATGCGCTGAGAGGATTTATGTTTTGCCAGAAGATGGGGAGCTGCCTGAACATGAGTTTACTTCAGCAGTCACTGGGGGAAGTTCCTGACCACTGAAGGGCAAGTGAGGTTCTCCCCTGTCAGCTGGCAGGGGTGGCCATGCTCTGAACCCTCCCTTCAGCTGCAGCTCACTGCTGTATCCTACAAATGGCTCTTCTGCAGTCAGTGATCACCATTTTGTCTGTAAAGCCTGTGTTCGGTCTGTCTGAGTTCCCTGAAGCTGTCACTCAGAGGGGACATTTGCTGTAAGTCATTCAAGTAGTCTGCAGTGGCTCTGAGTGTATCTGCCCTGGCTGGCTGCTTACCACATGCAGCATAGCAGGAATAGCACTTAAGTATTGGGCAATACCATAGTTTTGTCTGGTAAAAATGTCTGTCTGTGATGCTGGCCTGTGTGAGATGGAGGAAGTTTGTTTCAGGCCTGGGTTTATTTTCTGTGTCAGTGTGGATTGCCACTGCCTGTTGTGCTTCTGTTAGTTCTGCTCTATAAGTGTGACAACCTGACTGTTTTTAACATCGAACTTTACTACTGTGGTTTTAAAATTGGTCGCAAACTATGAGAATATTGAGATGTCTCCAAAAATAAAGAAAACTTGTTAAACATTAAGCGTCTCCTGGTAGAAAACAAATTCTGACATCTGTCAAAGGTTTAGTTGTATTTACAGCTGTCTATAATTTGAAGGGTACTATATCCTTGTTGTGAACAAAAACTTTACCCAGCCTTGTTTGTTCAGTTTAATTTGATCCTAAATCTTTTTTATTGGTAACTTGCAATTTTGAAACTCTTTATTGCAGTACATCACAGTAATTGAAAAACTAATAAAACGCAAAGGTCTTCTATATAGATACAGCGTATCAACCATAATTCAGTAATGGGATTGCTATAGTCTGATTTGATTATTCAAGCATTAGTTATCATTTTCCTTAAATTCTTTGCTGTAATTTATTCAAAATTATATATGCTCTGCTTTAAAATCAAGATAACTGTGACGTATCAAAAAGCAGCATCTTTTTGGTATAATTTAAATCAAGCATATTAAGAAGGTATGTTCTCTTGAGCTCTATGCAAAGAACAGAAAATTAAATAACATGAATTTTTGAAAATATTTTTCATTTTGTAGGCTTTTTTTTTTTTTTCCTTCTGTTAGCTGTAAGTATTGTTTTAAATCTTAGAGGGTCAACAGGTACTTTGCTATCTCTGGACTTCAGGATTCTGAGTGCGTTAATAATCTTTAGCATCACCTTTATATCAAGGAGTCCAATATAATTTTAAATGTTTACTTTTAGTCGAGTTTCCAGGACTTCAATTCTTCAGTCCATGTACAGTGTGTTTACATATTGCTAGTACTCAGTGAGTCACCGTTTAGTGTTTGCATTCAGTGATGATGTTAATAATGCCAGATTGTTATGTCTCTTCAAGTTCCATTCAGGATTTTTTTTTTTTTTTCAGTCTCATCTTGTACCTATTCTGTGTAAAGAAATTTTCTGGGCAGTTCTGTGGATTTTGTTAGGAGAAGTAAGTTGAAGCCTCTGAAGCAGAGCAGATGTGTAGAGAGCTTCTGCACATTTTGGCAGTACTTGTTTGGGGCAGTTGCTGAACTGCTTATAGGAGAGCTTTTAGAGTAAAGCACTGCCTATATGAGATAAGAACCAAGTAAAATAAGTTGATTTTTTTTTTTTGTTATTTTTGATAGATCTTGCCTGTTAATTTGTGCTCTGTGGATCCAAGCAAGTTCTCCGCTTCTATGTAAAAATAAGTGGGGGGAAAAAAGAATGTTATTATATATAATATTACAGGTTATCAGGCATTATCTAGGCAAATAAATATTTAATTTCTCCATTAAAGAGGCTCTGTGGTTGGAAATAACTAGTATGAGATTTGTGAGGATGGAAACTGTTTTTTCCTACAGCGCAACAGTAAGTTTATATACAGGGGCCATTCTTTATCAATGGGATAAAAAAAATCATTTTATTTTTGCTGTGAGAATGATCTTTTAATATTTTCCCCATAAAGTTTATCCATATGTCTTATTGAATAATCTTAAACAGTCCCCAAAATTTTGGGTTTATTTTGAATTTCAGTTCAGCGTGTCTTTTACTCACTCCTGGTTTCATATTTTTTATTTTATTACCTTCCTATTACAAAGGCTAGAAGTGATGCTAGCAGGTGAATAAAAGCATCTAAGAATCACAGAATGGTTGAGGCCAGAAGGGACCTCTGGGTCCACCTGGTCCAACCCCTGCTCAAGTGGCTTCTGAAGATTTCCTGGGAGGGAGACTCCACAGCGTCTCTGGGCAACCTGTGCCAGGGCTCCGGCACCCCCACAGTAGAGGAGTGCTTCCTAATTTTCAGAAGGAACCTCTTATGTTCCAGTTTGTGCCCGTTGCCTCTTGTCCTGGCACTGGGCACCACTGAAAAGAGCCTGGCTCCGTCCTCTTTGCACCCTCCCTTCAGGTACTGACAGACATTGATAAGACCCCCCCCCGAGCCTCCTCTTCTCCAGGCTGAACAGGCCCAGCTCTCAGCCTCTCCTCACAGGAGAGGAGCTCCAGGCCCTTCATTGTCTTGGTGGCCCTGCACTGGACCATTTCTAGTATGTCCAGGACTGTCTTTTTCTGGGGTCCCCAGAACTGGACACAGTACTCCAGGTGTGGATTCACCAGTGCTGGGCAGAGGGGAAGGATCACCTCCCTTAACTTGCTGGCAATGTTCCAGTTAATGTAGCCCAGGATACCATTAGCTTTCTTTGCAGCACGGACACACTGCTGGCTCATGTTCAACTTGGTGTCCACCAGCACCACCAGGTCCCTTTCTGCAGAGCTGCTTTCTAGCTGGGTGCCCCCCAGCATGTGCTGGTGCCTGGGGTTGTTTCTCCCCAGGTGCATGACTTTGCACTTCTCCTTTTTGAACTTCATGAGGTTCCTGTCAGCCCATTTCTCTAGCTTATCTGTCAAGTTCCCTCTGGATGGCAGCACGACCCTCTAGTGTATCAGCCGCTCCTCTCAGTTTTGTGTCGTCTGCAACCTTGCTGAGTGTACACTCTGCCCCATCATCCATATTGTTAATGAAGATGTTAAACAGAATTCCCTGGGAACTTCACTCAGGCAAAGCACCAAACACTCTCCTTATATATATCAAGTATTCTGGTTCGATTTAATAATTCAATGTTATTTTGATTTGTTTGCATATCTCCAGTCAATTGTCTCTGTATTCTTCAGTAAGTACAACAGGGGTAGTTCCTCAAAGAGAATCATTACCATTGCTTGTTCAAATAGTTAAAAACTAATTGCTTTTTTTCCAGTGATCTTTCCTTCTGGCTGTCTGAGGACACGACTTCTGGCCGGGATCCCAGCAATCCTCCCTCTGCTGTCTCCTCTCCTCATCCCTTTTCTGTGCCAAGGCTTCCCTTATTCTGGACCATACAAAAATATTAGACACACTGCTACCTCCTACTGCCCAAACGCCAGACAGAAGAAGGGACTGCAGTTACTGGGAGGCTACTGATTAGAAAAAAGCTGACGTCTGTAGGCCAAGGCAGACAAACTTTCATGGCAGTCAGAGATGGTAGGCAGCATTCTGCAGAAGATCCAGACCTAGGGATATTCTACAGAGCTCAGTCTAGATTCCTAGTTCTAAAATTGTGGGATTCAGAGGCTGTTTCCATTTTAATGCACGCTTTTCCTTGCAAGGGCTAAAATGCTGTGACTTGTTAGTAATTTGCAGGCTTTGGTTTCTCTGCCTTCCCCAGAGTTACACAGCAAGGTGACTTCTGCTTTAGGGTAGGGTGTTATTGTTCAATCTCTTTTATCCCCTGCTTTCATTATTAACTCCCACTGTCACCCACCCTGCTCCTTTACACTTCCTAAGCAGCGTTTGATTAACACTGTTCTGGCAGGCATGAAGAAACTTGGTTTCTTGTGCCAACCCAAAGATGAGGATAGCAGGGGAAGCAAAGACACTAGAACTGCATCCTGTTTTACTGCTTGTTTGACTGACCAAGGGTTTATGGCAGGGCCCTGTGTCTCTGAGTACCCTAACAGCCATGTGCCAACACAAACTGACTACTTTCTTTGCACCTGTCTGCCTTACAGAAAACTAGATATGGACTTACTGTTGTTTCATTCACACTGAAGATCTGTCACCCTGAATGACTGGCTTTATTAACACCAAAAGCAAACCCAGATTGAACAGCCATCTTCTGTGCTGTTACTGCAGTCCGTGTAGTCTTTGTGTTGTCTCTGCTGTGTAGGCCTTTGTGTAGGCTGTGTGGGCACCACAGATCTGCAGCCATTTCTCCTGAGAACAACTTTATGCTGCTAGAAGGTAGTTCCCACTTCTTCATATGTGGTAACAACGTTGAGGAAATGTTGACCATTTTAAGATTTGTCACTTTAAAGATAAGGAGGATTGGCAGCCATTCTGAATTGCAATATTTATGAATGGAAGCCTATTATCATGTTTCTTTGGGGTCAGTTTATAACAAAAGGTTGGCATCATTAGAGTACTGCACAATTTATAAACCTGTAGGAATGTGATTGCTAGGATGGAAAGAAACAAAACTGGTGTGCACTGCCCCCTCTGAAGAACATCCTCTCTGAAGAGTATGTAATACTGTACAGCTGCTTCCTCTCTTGACAAGAAATCCCTAAAATTACAGAAATAGTTGGTCTGATATGCCAAACAGGGAGGTAATTTGGAAAAAATAATCCTTTCATTAAGCACAGCAAATGCTTACAATGTAAAGGAGCAGGTTATATTTTTACTGTTCTGGTCTGTTGGGTACAAGATAAATAGGTAATTAACATGGTACTTAGTGACACTTCACATTCACATTAGCTCATGTGTTTGGGGGTCTTCATTTCTGCATGAAGGGCTTGGACAAGACTTTTACTTGCCAGGCAGCCTGGGAGAGGACTGTCATTCTGTGTCATAGTAATTCATGGGAAAAGGCTGTCTTCAGAAATTTGGAGTGGAAATATGTAGATGACCTCCTAATCATGTTTTTCTGTGATCAGAAGTAAAAATGATTTGATAAATGGCTTCTTGCAGCCAATATAATAGCAAAATTTTCTCTTGTCTGGCTATAGGCAGAAGTTTTCCAGTTTCCCCTGCTGTGGGTCCGGAAATCCGTTTTATCGTACAGAGAATCCGTGTGCCTTGGCAGGTCTGCAGTTTAAACTTGATTGCCCACCCAGAACTCCCTATTGAAATCCTCAGGGAGACTTGGCTGCTTCTGCATGCACTCTACTGTCCCTTAATTGATTAATATTGCTTCATTTATAAAGTTCTGTAGGCAGAGGTGACATTTGTATGGTTGCATTTGGATGGTGTTTGAAATATTGCTGAGTACAGAATGGCTGTCACATTTGACAGCACAGTTACAGCACTACCCATATTTTATATGCAATTGTGAAAAGTGATTTGGGGATTTCTGAGTCTGAAAGCCAAAAAAATATTTTTCTTCAATCCATGAACCAATTAATTATTTGGGAAAAAAAAAAAAAAAGTTTTACAAGTTTTCACTTTTAGCTTTGAAAGTAACAGGTAAAAATTGGACCTGGCATGTTAGACAAGCTCTACTGCTTCATTGGAGTCACTCCCTGGATTTACACAGCTTTAGCACAGCAACATTTGTCTACCTGTGAATATATGTTTATGCATATGGATATATTGCAGTTGTTGATGGAAGAACTGCAGAAACATGACTGGTATGTTCCTGATGAGTAGTGAGCAATAGGTTACTGTGTACATCACTGGCGGATGAAGAGCAGGAGTGCCTTATGATAAGTGCTTGGATTGTTTTGAATTCCTGCTTGTACATGAAGAAGGAAGGTTTTTGTAGATATCTCACAACCAAATCATTGAACTTGCCTTCATTGAATCTACCTTATTTAATTTAAATTTATCCATGATTAATCATGTCAGAAAAGGAAACAAATAGCTGGAAAAATATTTTTTCTTTCTTCTTCTTCTTTTTTCTTCTTCTTTTTTTTTTTTTTTAAGAAAAGCAAATACAAAATTTCAGTGAAAGTTATTTTATTTTATTTTTAAAATTTTAGATACTTAGTATGCTCTATTACTATGACTTCTAAATATTCATGTGTTTCTTTACTTGGCATTTTTAAAACCAAACTTAAGAGCAATGAATCAAGGCCTGCTTTGCATCCACATTCAAGTTTTGGAGTCACTGTCCCTTCAGTACTGGACTCTTGGACCCAGACGGAGCTTCAAGAGGAGGATGGAGCTGCAAGCCTCAGGCAGCGGGGGCACACGGTCTTCCCTCCTGCAGGAACACTGCAGTTGTTGCGGAGCTGTACCTCCAAATGAAAGAGCCACGGCAGTTCAGACTGTGCAGAATCAGAAAGGATGGCAAAGAGATCAACTGGATCTTCTCTGAGAGCTAGCAGCTTCTAGAGCCTGATCCTTCATCTGCGATGGAGGAACAGGACAGCCTGTGCCTATGCATTTAGAAGGTGGAACCTCCCATTATGGTGAAGGATGGAAACTGGTGACTTCTCACACCAGGAGGAAGGCTCTTGCCCCACCTCATGATTTGCGGTCACAGAACAGGTTCACTGCTCTCGTAGCTGTTGAGGAGCTGGGAGCGCCATCAAATGGAGCTTCTCCAGTGGCTGACCCTGAGGCACTGGAAGGAAGTGTCAAGTGATCGTGTTAGAGACTCCTTACTGCAGGGGTCAAAAGAGACAAGATCTGCCAACCTGATTTCTTGTTTAGGGAGGTTTGTTGCTTGCTGAGGGCTTGCATTTGGGATGTTGTGGAGAAGCTACCAAAGTTTGCCTTGCCCTCTGACTACTATGGCCCTCTGCTCTTCCATGTAGGTGCCAATGATACTGCCAGGAGGGACCTGGGAAGTATCAGACTAAACATCTTTGGGGCGGTGATCAGGGGCATGGGGGTGCAGCTAGTGGCCTCCTTGATCCTGCTGCTGAGGGGAAGGAAGGGTCTGAGGAGGACTAGATAGATCCTACAAGTTAACAACTAGTTGTGCAGCTGGTGTTGGCAGCAGAGCTTCAGTCTGTATGACCATGGGACCCTCAAAGAGGGTCCCCAGCTGCTTGGAAAGTGCCCACAGAGCAGCGTCATGGGAAAAGCTCTCTTGCCTGTGCTGAGGAATTAGCACACTTGGGTGCTTCTCTGAAATGCCTCTACACTGATTCATGCTATTTGGGGAACAAGCAGGAGTTAGAAGTCTGAGTGCAATTACAGGGCAGTGGGGACATGGTCAGATAGCTCATGGAGTACACTGGTGGAGGGATCCACCAAGGCAAAATCCAGCTGTTGGTGCACATAGTTTGCTCTCCAGCACCTTCCCCAAATAAGTATCCTCCAGTGTGATTTCCCATTACTGGGAAAGGAGAACTGAGGTTATAGTGAAAGATGAGATGAATGGTGATGGTAAAGGAGCAAGTGGAGAATTTAAGAAATAAAGGAGCAGAATTTGCCAGAGGTAACATTAAGATAATGACCTTACTTAATAAACATTTTTTCTTTAAATAATTCTATTTTTAAAATGTTTAGTGATGTTCTTTAAAATACTATAGTGAATAAGACAAGCAGAACAATTTGGAGCTTTAAACAGTCAGTCATTTGGAGCTTTAAACAGTCATAGAATATATTCCAACCCTACAGAAAACAAACAAACAAAAAAATGAATAACAAACCAAAATGAAATGCCACCACAAATAAAAGATGCTGAGGCTAGAATGCTGAGGAAAAAAATGAGAAAATATGTACTTCAGAATATAAATATAAAATGCTGTACTTTGGTATCTAGTAATGTTGAAGACAAAAATAGTAGTGGTACGCTTACTTCACTGGCAACATCTGAATGAATTTAAAAGAAACACATTTGTTATCATAAACAATAATAGTATTTGTGTCATTAATTCAGGAACTGTGTTGTCGTTGAGTGCTCTGATTGGATCATCATCAGTTGCTGATTGTTATTTTCTTTGATCATCATTTGTGGAGAGGTACTAGCCTTACCTTTTTAAGAATTAATATCTTCTCCATTTTCCATTGTCTCCCTGGGCTAAGTATAGATGAAAAGCAAAACTAAGATCTGATTTGAAGTGTTATTTCAAAAACAAAACTCTAATTATAGCCTAATTACAATCATGTGACCTTAAATCTTACAAATATGCTATGCTTAAATACATGAATGCAAAAGTTGAAGTCATGATATACTTACGAGAATCGAGTAGTGAAAGGAATATATACCCTTTTTTTTCCATGTTCTTCGGGGAAAAACAACTGCTAAAAAGATATTTAATGAGTCAGTTGTCTACTGACAAATTATCTTGGTGTTCTGTTCTCTAGAATTGTTAGCCCAGAGGAAACGATGGCAACGTTCCCATTTATTGACTTGATATCCACTAGTGAGTTAAAGTAGCATGTTTTTTGTAGGATAACTGTTAATCCCATTTGGGTTGGGATACGAAATCACAGTCATCCAAGCAGAGAGGCAGCTCTGGAAGTTCTGGAAATTCTCGTGCAATTTCTGTTTCTGAGGAAGCATTACTTTGCAGGCAGGATGTGCATGTGACTACTAGTAGAATACAGGTGTTAATTCATTTGATATAGGTCAGGGAGTGCCCTGAGAAGCTGATACATCTTGCTAGTAGACCATCTCTGTTAGTCACACAGGGAAAAAAAAAACTGTCTGGATTGCAGACAAAATGATGATATTTATGCAGATCATATTCATGAACGAAGTTTCATGTCTGGCTTTTCAGTGCCTGAAGTTTCCATTACGGAGCAGCGAGGTGATTTTTACAGAACTTGACTGAAACCTGCTTCTGAGCCACCGCAACAGTTGTTAAAGCCAATAAATGCTTTGGAAAGAATGCCCAAATGACCATCTTTTCCTTCTCACCTCTCAAAAACTGGACAATAACACTGTTATGGTGAAATTTTAAGGTGCTTGGCTAAAAATCAAAACAGTAGTGTAATGCTAGTTAGATAGAATGAAGTATGCTCTAGGCAGTTGGATAGTCCTGAGTAATGAGGAGCTGTGTGCCTGTGATACGTTGTACACACCATTGTGCAGGAGACAGGTAGTTTCTGTGTTAACTGTTTTTCAGTTTGAGCAGGTCTCTCGTGATATCTGGCTTCATCCCAAACACCTACTCTTAAACTTTTAATATCCACTCTTGTGTAACTTTGTAATTGTTCAAAAATTAAGGCTTTCGTTACAAGATGTAGGCTGCATTAAGAATGTCAACTAGAAATACGGCTTGGGTTTTACAAAAAAATATGGTAGTAGTTTGTGGGCGAGTCATTTCTTTCTGTCATTGCAGGAGCTTAAAAACAACACTAGGTATCTGGAGCTGATATTGAGACAGGGTTTTAACCTTTTCCCCGTGTGTTTATTTCTATTGCTTTAATAGATAGCAAACATTCTGTAATCTTGGAGTCCAACGTGATAAGATTCTTTACTTTTTCCGTAACCATCATGGCCATCTAGCCTGCAAAGTATGATTTAATGTTAAGAAGAAAAAATAATAATAATAAAAAAGAACTGTCCATGTTTTCATAGTGATTAAATTTTGTGGATAAACTCTCTCTGTGTGTAGAGTCTGAGTGAGCGTGCTCTGTGTGGCAGGCTTTTGTGGAGAACGGGAGCAGCCTCTCCCTTGTCAAGAGATACAGCAGATCCACAAATACCACCGTCATTTTTCAGAGCTCGAAATGTAGGTGGAGGAATTCACAGCAAGAAACTCCCAAACACTGGCCAGCGAGCAGTTCTACTACACCTAGAAGAGACAGGTCACCGATGTGTACTGACACTTTTCTCAGTGTGTACCCTGTGCATGGAATAAATGGGGAAAGCTTTCTGTGAATCAAGCAAGATGCTCTGCATCCTCACTTAGCATTTGCAAAAAGAGGCAGTTTACAGCACCTGAAAAATGTGGAATGTAGATTTCCGTCAGTAAGAGTTGTCCTATTATCTGTAAACTAGAAAGCATTTTGATGTTAACTTCATCACAACTGAACAGGATTTTAATCGTAAATAATATTTCTAAGCAATTAAATAAGTGTTCTGCTATTCTTAACTGTTTGTGGTCTAATAAGGGCAGTAATCCACATCAGTATAGTATTTTCTATGCTATGGCAGTTTGGAAATAATAAAAAGAACGCAGGAAAAGGCAGAAAGGATCTTTTTATTCAGATCTTATAATTGCCCCTAATAGAAGAGCAGAATTACTGTTCGTAATGTCAAGCAATGCCAGGCAATCTGTTCTGAGACATGGAATAACTCTTTATTTTTTTTCCTGATGGGAACATTTGGCATTTGCAGTTGCCAGACTATACATATGTTGGCACCAGATAAATTCTCATTATGCTTCTCGAATATTTTCTGCCCACTGAATGATTTGTGGCTGAAAGCAATTCTGAAGAACTCCTGTTTTCTCTGAGAAGTTAATCAGAAAGACAGTGCTGTTCCCTACTCAGTGTGTGGGAATACAGATCCACGTCTCTTACCTTTCCCCAGGGTGCCCTGGTCGTCACTGGGCTGCCTCCTGGTCTGTGCAGCATCACTCCCTTTTCCTCCCTTACCGCTGCTGTGCAGCAAGATGCATGGGAGCAGAGAGAAAGCAAATGAAAAGGAGCACAGTTCTGTAGCTTCCTGGGACAGGCACTCGTCTGGGAGGTGGAAAGACCTCTGCAGTGGGCCCTGCTCACATTATGGTTCAATAATTTTATATTACGCTGTCAGTTAAAAGCAGGAGTAGTTCTGGAATCTCTACCTATATTACACAGCTGCTTCTGAATGAAGGCAGCGTTTACTACGTGCTTATCTGTTTGCCACCAATTCCTAGATCAGGAAATTGGAACTTGTATTTCTGAGGATTACATTGTAAGAAAGGACTTGTGTAAGCAAATCAATGCAGTTGTCTTTGTAGTTCTTCTGTCATGGCAGATTTTACTGACTGTCAAAAAGAAAGGGAAACCTTACTCCCGATAGTTACCTGTAATATGTTATCTTGTTCTGTCTTAATTAGTCCCAGCATGGTGTCTCTGACGTCTACCTGTAACATGCAAGCAACACGTGCAACAATGTGGCACAAAGTTGTCTTCATGTCGTTTTCTTTCCATCTTCCTTTGAGATCAGCTGCATTGCTGCCTTCAACAATCACTCCCTGAGCTAGTTCTGCATGCTCACATTGCTTCTAATTATCTCTTGGTTTTTAATTATAGTTGCATTGGGTGGTAGTGGAGCTCCTGCCCTTCAGGAATTGCCATTGTGTTGCTGCTCCAGGCACGTCATGATTCCAGAAAGTAAAACCCATGCTCTCTTTCCTCTGGGAGTAGCAGCACTTTCTTATTTTGGAGCACAGTCAGTCTCACCTTTAACAAATGCAGTAACATTGCAGAGGATTTTCACAAGCAGCGTTATTTGCTTTGACAGTATGATGGCTCCTTTTTTGGTTTCTGAGACGTGCTGGCCTCTCCTGGGAAACAGTTACCCCATATATATATATATATGCCTACTATGTCAGGCAGAAGGAGAAACTTAAAACTTTCCAGTCATCGTCATTCTCCCATTTATCTGGGGCAAAAATGAACTGGATTAATTTAAATACTGTAATTCTCAAGAAATTACTCGAAATTAGATCACGAACGTGATCTCAATGAACACTGATTAGTTGTCTCATGGCACTGAATCTGGATGATTAATCATTACACGGGGAAGTGTCTGCAAAACGTAATTCTGGATACTTGGAAAGGCCATATTTGAAAGTCATCCTGTTACTCATATTTCAAGAAAGTCTGTGCAAACCAGCTTTTCCTACAGGTAGTGCCCTGGAACAACTTCCCGAGACAGGCTGTTTGCTGACGATTGCAACAGAGTCCCAGCAGTTCTGTGGCTGTAGAACTGTGAACAATGCCAGGAGAGAAAGTTGGTTAATAAGTTACAGTGCCCTCAGGTTAGTTTATTGTTGAGTGACCTGGATCGTGGTGCATGCTTTACAATGCAGTAGTTCGCAGTGTCTTGTTTCGAGTGCCCACTTTGAAGTACATTGGCATATATGCAGTCAAAAGCCAATGGGAAACCAGCAGCTCATGTACATTACTGCAGAAAAGTAAATAGAAAACTTTCAGAGGTCACAGACTGTTTTATTGCTTTTTTTTTTTTTCAGGATTCTGGAATTTGGGCAGTACAATTGGCTGACAGAGGAGCTAATTAGAGGTCACACAGGGCATGAGACTGGCAACTGTCACCCTCCTAAGGGAACAAGCTTGAGTCTGTGTTCTTTGGGCTTCCAAAAGGGAGCAAACGTGATGATGAAGAGAGTCTGATATTGCTATTTGCAGATTTCCTGCCCTTTCCCCCTTTCCTTGGTCAATGAATTTCTACCAGGAGAAGGTCCTTCTTATTATTTTCCATTTTCTGTGCAATGTCTCTATTTTCTCAGCCCCACCATATCTCGGCAGTGAATTTTGACAGGATACTGCTGCTTAATGTTTATTCAAATAGTTTCATCTTTGGAACACAGTATAAAGGCTGTCTGCTGCTTACACTTTCCCACAGTGCGAGGGAGGAACTGGTGTTCGTTTCACTGTATAGGTGAAGAAATGGAGAAGTGACTCATCCGAGATTGCACAGCCTGTTGGCGTTACTGCCAGAGAGAGAGCTCGGTACAAAACTGTTTCTGAAAATGGTACCTACAGGGAAGGAATTTAACTTTTCAGTAGGAAAGCATGGTTCTTCTGATGGGAGTCACTTAGAATATCCTTTTCAAGCTCATCCTCTCCCTACTAATCAGTTCCATCCCCAAATTTCTGACACAGCTAATTCCCTGCTGAAGCTGGGGCTTCTGTCTACAGTGATGCTTTGGGTATTTGTCTTCTTCCAACCAACCTTTTTATCCATCATCATGTGCCCCATGTGTTCACTTGCTTCATATCTATTGAGAGGAGATGAGCATTGCAGAGGAGGTAGCTGCTAGATGTGAGTGCTGTGTTGTGGGAGATTGGGTGTCATGCTGGGAAATACATCTTTCTTCTTAATTTTATGGCTTAGAAATAAGGATATAATTTCAGAGGTTCAGTGTATTTCCCCACGTCAGTTGATCTTTGAAAATCATGTTCCCCGTCTGAGGCAACGGAAGGTAGAACAGGTTAGCTTAAATAACTGCATAAATTGTAGAATTTAATGTATAAATTATAATACTGCATAAATTACTTTGTTCTACCTGCAGCTCCACTAACTCAATTTATCCTGTCACCTAGCGTCTGTTCTTTGTTTGCCAGTGGCAGGCTGGGGAGAGGTGGAAGAGCAGAATGGCCAAGTGGTGCCTGGAGAGCTGCCTCCGGAGCCAACGCTGTCCCAGCGAGAAGCTGGAAGCAGCTGCTGCAGCGAGCACAGTGCCGTGGTGACTCAGTGAACTCAGCACAGCCAGTCACAGTGAACCACTGCGTTTAGGAATTACACACGAAGATCCCTTCACTCGGCTGCAGTTGCTGAGGCGCTGCTAGTTCTTATTCAGCAGAACTGGAAGCCCCAGCTCTTGCCTCCACCCGCACAGCAGGTCCAGTGAGTTTGCAGAGAGAAACCAGGGTGCTTGCAGGACAGTTCGGTTTGAGTCAGGAGGTTGTGTGGGTTTTGAGAACCGTTCCTTTAAGTAGCTCGGCTCTGGAGCCAGGAAGTCTGGGGAGGAGCTGCAGATACTCCGTTCTGGTATGCGGAGACGGATGGAAGTGATTGCTCAAGCACCTTTGGCCCGGAGTGAGGTTTAAACATCACAAATAACATGTTTTCTCTCTAAGCCAGTAGTGAATTGGTGTCTCAGTGTGGTGAAAAATAGGCTTGATAGGGTTCTGTCTTCTGGGGCATGATATTCTTCTGTCTATTAATCCTGCAGATGACAAAGACATTTTTATATCGCTGTCAGAACTGTTTTGTGTTGTTGCTCACCAGGCTTGCATAGCTTAAGCATGTCATACCTGATCTAACTATGTACTAGTGGTGATGTATTAGAATACAGGAATTATTCGTAGAATTAAGTATACTTTCATATTTTAAACTTTCCTTTCTTCTTTCTTGATAGTTGCCCTAATATTTCTAAGCAAAACTAATGGCTGTGTGTAGTTCTAGTGGAGGAATTCCAGATATCTGGACAAAAGATAGTATGTAAATAGATTTCACTGAAAATCTCTGCAGGAATATGTGTGTGTATATACATATAGACTTGTAAAGCAAGAAAGTTATCTAGGAGCTAATCTAGGAAAGACTTAACGATCTCTCTTGTATCAGCTTGATTCATTGGCCCCACGCAGTGTTGAGGTAATAATACGCAAAAAGTTTCATTCCAGCTGTGTGCATCCAGCTTTGGAAATCCATTGCCTTAGCTGCACGCATGCAAACTGTTTCTTGATTGTATGGTCTTCCTCCTCGGAGATCTTCAGAAGCTGCCTGGACATGGTCCTGGGCAACCAGCTGTAGGTGGCCCTGCTTGAACAGGGTTTGGACCAGATGACTCCAGAGCTCCCTTCCCACCTCAGCCATTCTTTGATTCTGGTTAGGAAATTATTCCAGTGTTGTAAAACAGAAAGCTCTCTGGTAGTTTGTGTTATATTGAATTAGATGCAAGCATTAATATAAAATATTATTCTGGAGGGCATGGGTTGAAAGCATAGTACTGCCACCTTCTTTTTGTCCAGGCTGGCTTGCTAGTTTCTTTTATGCTATCTTTCAGGAAATTTGGCAGCCCCAGGTCTTCACACCTCTTAGCCATATGAATGATTGGATCAGAATCTGAACCCATTTGAATGGATTCAGGACAGTATTGTCCAACAGTCATTTGAGGATGGTTTTGTGTATTTTTACAGGCTCAGTTCCAGTAATTTATATGATCACTCTATGATACAGGAAACTCTAAATTAGTTAAATATGAGGTAGTAAAAGGCATGCTGATCAACACTGGGTTCTGTTCTCAGAGATGGGGGGCACTAAGAAAAAGCAATGTATGTTTGGTATTTAAGCAGTGCTGTGAAATAGCTCCTGAATAGTGCGGGAACGCAGTGAGGCTACCTCCCTGGCAAGGCATCCCAGTTATTCCCAGTGTTCGGCTTGGTCTTGCTCTGTCATCATTACTGAGGTACAGGATGAAACATCAGAACACTGAAGGTCTCAAGAAAAAATGTCAGCTGGCAGTCACTGGATAGTTGTTGAAACTAAATAAGGCAGCTGAGACACTGGATCCTAAAATCAGGATGCAAAATTTATGGGGGTGTGAGCAAAAAATAGGGTCCTTCTAAGGGATGTTAACTTGCAGATAGTTTGTTTTTCTCTAGTCATTTGTTACAAGGGTAATTTAGGTGTATTAGCTCTCCTAAACCAAGTATATTTCTTCCTCTGTTTGTCATTATGGACTGAATACAGTTGTTGTACAGAACATCTCTAAAGTTTGCTTCATTTAGTGTAGTGAAGAAAACAGGAGATGTCAGACCAATGATTTTGCAATACTGCAAAAGTATGGCTTTGTGTACAGTATGTCAACCTTACACAGTATGTTATTTAATTGTAATGTACAGGACAAGACCTAGAACATATTAAAAAATCTCTAGCTATCAGGTATAAGAAACCTTTGAGTTTCAGACTGAGTGGCAAGCGTCTTTAGCCTAAAACCTGCAGTTGTACTGGGTCTTAACTAGTAGAGAAAAACTTTTTTAACAAAAAATTCCAAACCAATGAGACAATGAAGGACTTCATGCACGATGGCCATTTTTTTACCCAACTACTTTTATTTCATTGATACATACGTATAAACTATTTTCACTGGGGTGTCATTTTTATTTCCCAAAATACTTTAATACTTTAAAATGTTGTTTTATACAGACCCAAACATAGACATTTCCAGTTAATATTAACCTGTACTAGAAGATTGTTACAACCCTCTGTCTAATAGGATTATTCATGAATTGTTGCATGGTTTAATACCTCTTTTTAGAAATATAATAGTTATTTAAAAATACTGTGATTCAGGTCCTGAGTCCTTCTGCATGGGTGGACTGAGAGAGAGAAAAAGTGTACAAAATAGGTTTTGTATGTGAAAATGTCATAACTAGTTATTCTACATGTAGACATTTGTATGGGTTTTGAACTAGATGTAGTACTGTCTCTGTACGTTTCCTCTGTGCACCTTGTTCACAGTCACAAATGACCAGGTCTTTGATCTACCATTAGGCTGAGATTCAATGTTTTCCTTCGTTTTCTTTCAGCCTCCTGGTGTGGTCAGGCTGTGTACGGTGTTGTATTCCAATGGACAGCAACAGGCAAACACAAAAATAGCTCCTAAGGCAAAGGACTGTGTTTTAAGCAAAAAGAAAAGAGCAAGAATATGTACATAGTGGCCACAGCTTTTTCTGATTACAGATCTTTTTCTTGAACCCTTTTCCTAAAAAGAAGTAATGATGCCATCTACTGGCAGAGGACAGACCGCTTCTGGGATCAGGTCCTTATTAACGAAGCTTGTGTGTTCTCCTGGTGAGTAACAAGTCTCTTTTTCCAATGTTTAAGTCATTGATCTTGGTCATAAATACTACACCAAGGCAATTACTTCTGTGTGCAGTCAATGAGTTACGAAGAGTTGTATCAGTAAACCATGGCCTTATAAAGGAGTTTAACAAAACATTAATATTAAATATGATCCTCATTGTCATTTAATTGGTGAAACCAGTGTTAATACATTTTTTTCCTTGGAAAAGTGCAGTAATAGAATAAATTTACACCTTTGCTACCCCTATGCCTCAGTCAGGAGGTCTTTTTCATCCCCACCTGAATGGCAAACTGAATTTTCTCTCTCTCCTAACCTCAATCAGAGGTCTCAGCAGTGGAGCCATCATTGTTTGAACCAAAGCCACCAGGTCCCTCAGACCCTGCTGCCCTTTCTTCTAGTGCTTGGTTTATTAACGAATGTTGTAACAACGTACTCTTCAGGAAGCTGTGAGTATGCTGCTGCTTTGCAAGGAGTGGGAGGCCAGAACAAGATAGTGGTACAGAGGCGGTTGTCATGTTCTTCTTTGCTATTGAAATATACAGAATACAGAAGGATACAGAAAACCCGTCACTGTCCCTCTGACACTTTAATAGTTGGATGCGGTACCTGGCAAGTTAATCCCTAGGGTTTCTCTGAATATACCTTGGAAGAACAATTCATATTCCTCTTCTCAGCTGAGGGAAATTTCTCTTGAGACTGACTCTAGCTTGAAGAGACTGTCAGATTTTGAATCCTTTCTCTTAAGCCACTGGCCCTTTGCAAAATGGCTCTGGCTTTGACTCATTTCTTCTTCATAAGCTTGGGTCCATTTTATAACCCCATTTTTCTTGTTTCCCCAAATATTAACTGTTATCTCTGCACAACTCCTGGAATTGCAGAAAGAAGTGAAAAACCTGTGCATGCACCAAAGTACTGCATCACCTGATGGACATCTGAACTTCTGTTCACAGTGCTCTACTAACAGATGATCAGCTGAAACTGGAAAACGTTGAAAGGAAAATTTATAAGAGAAAGGATTCACTAAACAGCCTTTTCTCCTTATCTGAAATAGGTTTTATTATAGTCCCATTTGGCTTCTGTGCTTGCTCCCTTCTGAACGCTATGTAAATGATACTGTTCTTCCTCTTTTCAGAAAACTGCTGATCATGAGGAGACAGATGAAGGAAATTTCCCATTTTGACCTTACTGATTTTTGCAGATTTTATGTAGGTCACAGGATGCTGGCTGTTGAAAGCCCAGGCCTTTTGAAGGCTATGGAAACTCTTTTTCATAAGTAACCACAGAGGGGCACTGAAGAGCGTGTGACATTACACCATTCTCTGGAAAAGAGCAGTATTTCTGATGATGTTGATCATCTTTACCAGCTGCAGGATGAAGTGACGTGCTTTGGTTGGAAATGGAATGTTAAAAATTTCTCCTCTGGGTAAACAAATGCTATGTCTCATGCTAAGACTACTAAGAAGTGCCTTTTTGTTGTTGTTGGGTATCAGATAATGTGGACTAGAGGAAGCAGTTGCTTTTCATAAGAATAAAATAATCACATTTGACATTCTTCTAATGAACAGAGAAGTGTTTGGATGAATGTATACTGGAGAGAAGGTGTTAAATCTCCTATGGAAGAAAAGACATGATTAGAAGCAATGCAGAAACTAATCCTCCCTGCCGGCCCCACACCCCCACCTGGCTGGAAGTGGATCAGACTTCCCTTTGCTTCTCCCTCCTCTCAGTTTTCTAACAGCAGAATGGGAAAGGGGAAGAGGCGACTCCTCGTAGGTAGTTGAGGGAGAAAGCTGTCTCCTGCCGTTTGATACGCAGGCCCAGGAGGAAGGTGGATGGTCTCTGAGGTTGGAGGAGGATAGCAGGAGCATCAGAGTTTAAGCAGGAAGTTAAAGCCTGTATGGTTAATTTTGGGGGGATGAATGTGTGGGGTGAGGTGAACAAACAAGGAATGAGTTAGAATTTGTGTGATGGGAGGGAGGGGAGGAACAGGAAGCTGGATGACCTGAGTCCTAGGCAGGCTTTTCTGTCTCTTCCTGTTACATAAGTTTATATTAAGGGCTCTTTTATGTCAGTCCAAATCCAAATCCCCTTTTTTTCTCCATGTTTTGGAGAGTCAGTTGTTCTGCAGCCATGTTAAGTCTGAGTACTGGGGACTGGGGAAAAATAAAGGTAGACCAAAACAGTAATTAAAAACCCTATCCATGGTCTTTCTGTGATTTGGCTCAATGTGTTTTCGATATGTTAGACTGACAATACAATTACAATACAGCTACTGCAACTGAAATCCTTGCGTAGGCAATACTCTTTTATTTTCTCATTATTACTTTATGGTTACTCTTATTTTCTATTTTCTCACCTTCTCAACTGGAGGCACAGCTATTTTGGATTAGTGCTTTTCACTCAGACTTGTTCAGTTTGTTTTCCCGTTCAGGCAAAGTTAAAGTTCTTGACACTTGCTATGAATTTACTGAAGGATGTGTAACCTTAATGTGAAGTCTAATGGGGATTACTTTTGTGTTTGTGTAGATGGAATCTTTCCAGTTTTTAGCTGTGGTAATACCTATTACAGTAGCAATAATGTCAGTGAGGTTAAGAACTACAAGTTCAGTGGGCAGATTTCCCATATTAATTTTCTGAAGACAGACTCTTGTGGAAAACACCCAAAATGTCTTAATATAAATGAATGACAGCTGAATTCTATTACATATATTCCTGTATTTTGTTTTATGTTTCAAGGCAGTGTTAGCAAAGCTAGGTTACATGCCTAAGCTTTTGGCTGGATTTCATTTCTGTTTTGCCCTTGAAAGACAGACCTCTTGGATCATGCTATTGATTTTGCTTATGTTGTTTAAACAAGTTTATTATGAGTTAGCCAGTCCATCTACTTCAGCTAGAACTTGAGTACTATTCCTTGTGTCTTTCAGAAATGAGTCCATAACTGGTATCAGCAGAACATATTTGCATGTGGACTCCTCACATATGTTTAGAAGTCATTGTACTCCAGTAAAGGCATCCTTATTATCATGCACTTTGCTAAAATAGTGTGGGAACTGGTTATCACTTAAGTGTAATGTTAGAAACGGTTCTTTCTTGGCAGGCCAGCAAATAGACTTATTCTCTTCATTGGAAATAATGAAATTGCTGGAATATTGTACCCAAAGAGCTTACGTGGTGAACTGTAGCCCAATGATACTTTGCTGAGGTTTGTTTTGATGTTACAAAATGGCATTAGACAGCTGAGGATGAACTCTAAAACAGCACAGAGACCACTAAAAGATATCAGACCAACAAGTCCTGCCTAAAATGCTGTGTTGTGCCTGGGGCGTCCAGCAGAACCTACCACATACCTAAAGATGTGGAACCTACCACATACCTAATACACAAGCTTCATAAACAGTGACTTTGCTTTAAGCTGTCTACGTGTCCTGTCTCCTTCCTTTGTACTACAAATCCAGGAACTAAGTGACCTTCCATTTAAACTCCCCAATGAGACTGGTATGTTCGGCACACTCTGAACACACCTAACTCCTTCTGACTGTGCAGAGTCAGACTCAAGCCAACACTGACTCTGAAAATGTTGGGCTGATGTGGTAGGTCTCCTGCAGCCTGAGAAGATCTGAAAATAAGTGTTGAGAGAGTATCTTCATGACCAAAATTGTGGGCATGTGGCATGTGTGAGTATGTGTATATAAATATATATGTATAGAAACACAAATTTACTAGCTGACTTCCTTACAGTTATTTAGCTTCAGCAGGAATGAAAGAATATACACAAGTAGTTATATTGCAATAGACAATACACAAATATATGTATTTGTGCACATCCTTTCATTCCTGCTGATGTGTGTTAATTACACTGCATACACACACTCAGAACTTTAATTCTCTATGCTATCTGACGCCAAATTCCATAGAAGAGTGTTGTGAAGTTGGCAATACCAGCTTTTTAAAAAAGTGGTGAAATGAAGTGAAATGTGTATGGCTTGTCAAGAGAACTTTTTGTTGCCAAAATTGTTCCTCTTCCAAATGACAGATGCTTACTCTTTTTTGTGTAAGCTACAAGGAGTTCCAAAATAAGCTATATTTTTGTTAGGGAGAATTCTATCACAGCTTCTTACATGGCCTTGCATTTCCAATTTTCTTCTCTTGCTATATTCACCCTGAATCTTTTATGAACTTTCAGCTGTTAGTCATGGCCACAACAGCTAAACTACCTTAGATACATCTAACCAAAATACAGTGCACATTCAAATTTAAGCTAAATAGTTTATTCTACAAAAATAAGCTTTTTTTCTGGAATATTTGGAAAATACCAAAGTCACTTTTTCTCAGTGGTGATAGTTGCTCTAGAATTAATGAATTCGCATTTATAATGGAAAAGGTACCTCTGTATGAATGCCATTAACTTTAACATTGAACTCGAAGATTTTTGAGATGAGGAATGTAATTGAAGGAGAGGTTATTTGGTGCTTAGCACAAGAAGTTCATGGCTGCTACAAAATGGAAGTGCTAGATCTTTAGAAGTACTTTGTTTTGGTCTAAATTTGTCCCCAAGGGACGTAGTGACAAAGTATTCATTAAATAATAATAGCGAACCACCCATAAACTTAGGAAGATAACTGAGTTTAAACTAATAGCAATAGGGCACATAGATTAAAATGTTAAAAAATATATGTTTAAGCACTTAAATATATTAAATAACATATTTAAGTGGACACTACTGTACAATCAAGCCTAAATGTAGGAACATAAACTAAATAATACTGTTTTTTTTCCACATTTTCAAGTTCTGTTTTTAGTTTTAATAATCGCTTCATTTCAGTATGATTATAACAAAATACACTGCAACAGAATATGTGGCATTTTAACCTGGAGTCACAGGCAGAACTCATTGACCTGCTCGATGACATAATAACGCTATGTTATCATGTGTGACAACAGTCTATTTCATGGTACAAGAAGAGGTGAATTTTCATAGGAAATGGTAAGTAGAGTCCTGTATTTGTATATAATATATATCAGAGGGTATTGTTTACAAAACCGGATCTTCCATTCCTCACACCAGGAACTTGCCATAAATCTCGTCACAAACATGGAGATGGGTGCAAACTCCACATGTAGGCAGTGTCATAATCATTATGTTTTTATCAGCTGCGGCAAGCAGCTGTTGGTAGTTCTTCAGATCGTCCTGGAACATTTATTGCTTGTTTCCCTTAAGAAACTGGGCAGAGATTAAATAATGACTTTCCTTACAGGCTGCTTATCTTGTGTCAGGCAGCTACTTCAATGTGAGTGTTGTTCTTACTCCATGGCAAAAAGAGTTTTCATTTTCACTATCTCATTATTACTGCAGTGTTCTGAGAACTTAAAACTGCTTCTCCAGAACTCTGTTTCTTTTCAATGTTATTCCCCAGAGCCTGAGTTTTTTCTGCACCAAGTGATCCAATTTCAGAGATGCTTTTCTCCACAAAGAGAGTTTGCTGACTGTTAATGGCCTTTCTTTTGATTGAGAATCCAGTCGATGAAAAATAAGTGTGTTTTGTCCAATAAATTGAAAGTGTGTATGTGTGTTGTGGTGAGTGAAATATCATTCACCTGTTGAGCTGTATGCTCGTGCAGCTTACTAAAGTCCAATTCTGGAACGGCAGAAATCCTTTGCTGTGGTGTTTGGTAAGATAAGCGTACAAGCAGCAAGCTGTATTTGTGGAATTGGAAGAACAGTCTCCGTGCACAGAGTTGGTAGTTGTTTTCTAATTTTCACTGTTCTGAAAACTCATGCTTGCAGTCAAATGTGTGAAGTGTCTTTTTTAAATAAATAAAAAAAAATCAGTATTTAAGGAATAGAATAAATTGCTACAACCAGGTGCTTAAATAACTTAATATAACCACCGAGTTGATGCAATCCAGTCAGTACCAGCTTATGCTTCCTCACCTTGTCTAATCACAGTTTTTCTGATGCAGAGTGACCATTGGCAGTAATGAAAACTGTCTGAAGTAGTGCTGCATTTGGTTGTGATTTATGTCAGATGAGTGCCTGCCTACAGGAGCTAGAAAGAAAACATTCCTATGCAGACTACTAAAGCTGTAATGATTTAACCTCCCACTATTATCTAAGTTGGTTTTGAATTTCTGGCCAAGATATAAAAAGGCTCTAAATCCCATTAACAATTATTAAGCAGATTAGTGGTCTGCAGTGACAGTACCATGCTAACCATGATACCCGTTTCAGGCTTCATTCCTTTGCTTCTTATGCACAACCTTTCTGTGTCCTCATCTTTTAACATTTTCTCCAATCATGCTTACTTCTATGTGTAATCACTAGAAAAGTTGCCATACTTGCTAAGATTTCTTTTTGGGTGTGCATGCAGTTTGAAGTGCATGAGTTACTGCTCTTTCGCTGTGTCTTTAAGATGCCATATAAAAGGAAAAGCTAAGCTGTAAAGACATGCTCTATTTATTACCCCTCAAGCTCTACTTCCCACTCAATTGTTGCTTTAAAAAACTGAAATCAGTATAATGTGCTAGGACGTGTGTGGTGCTAACAGTACCAAATTTGAAGGGACTATATATGCATATAAATGCACATATAATTATTGCAAGTTTTTTTTCCAAACAATTGCCATCCTGTTGTAGTTCAGTCATCAATATTATATATCCTTCTCTTTTTGCTGAAGAATATTAGATTGTTCCTGACAATCTGTTGCAATGCAGTTATTAGCAATACATGTTACTTTTGCTACTGTCAAAATGTGTCTGTTTATTACACACTAAAGAGAAGGCCATATGTTTAAGTAGGACATAATGATTGAATGTACCGGCATGATTAAAGAAAAATTGGAACTGTAGATAGCTTGTAAGGGAAATCTAACACTTGCGCACACTTGCTCAAAGCCTATAGGTGCCAAGAAGTGGAATGTAAATTATTTCTGGAATTCAGAAATAAGAGAAGGAAACCATACAGTGGAAACTCCTGGAAATGTCAACATTTGAGTCATTTGTAGCTAGGCTTAAGGAAATAAAAAGTATACTTCAGAAAGCAAGCATGTCTGCAATAACCAGAGACAATAAAAAGTGTGTGTCTCTGCATTCAAATAAATTGGGCAATAACTTTCAATCACATTTGTCTGTATTCTTGACAGGAAAAAAACAGTATGTATAGGACTGGTAAAATACAGTTTTATATTGAATTTTGTTTAATGTGACTTTTATTTGTGTTTTTTTCTTTTTCAATAGCTTGAAATAACTTTTATGACACAAGAAGGAACTAGCACTAGTGTCTATAAAACTGCTGTGTACATAAGCAGCTTAGTTTGTAAAAAGGATACATTTACTAAGTTGGTAAGTAGAGGTGAAAAGGCAGGTCTTGTCTAAGAAATGAAACTTATAAAAGAAGACTAGCAAGGTACCCACTAATTACAGAAAATCTCACTGCAAAGGAAGAGACGGGAATAAGCTGTCAAGCCCTCAGATTGAGAGGACTGGTTAGTGGTCTCATAAACATGTATTTATTATTGGGCAAAGAGGGACTTTTATTTCACAAGTCCAGTCTTGGCAGAAAGTGCTAAATATTGGTGCATCTTTTCCTTCCTACATGATGCATTTTTCTGATAATCCCAAAGAGGAGTTCACCACTTTTTCGGCTATGAGTGGTGTCTAGAAATGAGCAGAAATCACAGTACTATGAGAGAATGAGATCCTAATTTAGGTAAGACGCTGATTACATGTTAGGGCTGTGTTAGTGCACTTTTGATTATACGTGCAACATAGAGGCAGAAGTGGAGGAAGGAATCAGAAGAGAGAAAGAGGGTAAGACTGAGAGAGTATGTGTCTGCTTAGAAGTGTATGTACACAACAGTTACATGTTCAAAGGAACTGGCACTGCTTTCTCTCACTTTTTTTTCTAAAGATGGGGAAATGAACTCTTGATGACATACACCTGCAACCCCCCCCAAAGGCCCACAACCTTTTAAATGATTTTTGAAAATGAATTACTGAATAAACATACTTTCTCTAGAGTGTTTGTCTTACTCTGTGAGTTCTCAAGTAAGCCCTTTTCTACTCATGATTAACTATTTGCTGCTTTTTTTTTTGAGCACAGAAAGGAAAGGAAAATTATTACTCACATGTAGTCTTCTTTTATCCTGCACATGACTTCTGAATGCCTCTCCTGCATAACCACTACTTCATGGCAGTGC
>VXAA01006608.1:0-45256 GCA_013399115.1 Anseranas semipalmata | reverse complement strand
CACTATTTCTAGGGCGTTGTTTTTTTTTTTTTTTTTTTTTTTTTTTAATTGGAAAATCCAGTCAGATTGTGTGACTATGCTACAAACATTACAATGCTGTTTTCTGGCTTGCTGAAGAAAAGTCTAGATGAAAGGAATACCTATCAAAAATCCTTTGTTAGATAAGACTATCCTAATTACTATATTACCTTGTTAGGGTGTTTGTATACCTCACCCCGTTTATTGAAAGGCTGTGGGAATTGCGTAAATTGAAACGGTTGAGACAGAGTATTTAAAGAGTGTTAAATTACCTGGATTCTTGCAATTTGTGATTCTTTATGGCAGTGCATCGCTTTCAAATCTTCCTTCAGAAATAATACTGTCTAAAGACTAGCCACGTGTTCTTAAGGCCTTTGAGTGCAGCATGTTGTGGAATGGCACAGGTCCTATGAACTTTACCATTTCACTTCAGTTGAGGTTTCAGCCCCACACCTCCATGGGTGAGGAGCTTGCGCTGGATCCCTGCTGTGCACAAACCTGCAGAAAACATTTGCCCGCGCTGCATTTTCTTTTCAGCACCATGGCCAGGTCCCAAGGCAGGGAGCGCGGAACAAAACCGAGCAGAATATTCAAATCGGTAGGAATAAGAGGAAAAAAAATTGCCATCGATGTGTTGCTGGCTGTACTTCCCGTGGATGAGCAGTAGCATACGGTCAGGTAGATCTGCCAGGCACAAAACTGTTTGATTTTTACTCCCTCCTCTTAATGGTCAATAGTGTGTCTCTCCTGTAAGTCAGAGCTGCCAGCAAGTAAGGTGAATTGCAGCAGCATTCGTAACCTCTTTATCAGAAGTGAAAGACCTTATTGATTTTTCAGGATTATAAACCAGGCCCAAAGGGAACTACACTAGTCATCTCTTCACATGTGTTTTGTTTAGTTTCTTACTTAGAGCTGTAAGTCAGGGGTTCAAATGTTTATTCTAGGAAATGCGTTCCAAGTGTGAGAAAAACGCAGTAAGCTAAAGAAACTCAAAGCTGAATCTGAAGGTTTAGTTTAGCTCCAGGAAGTGAATGAAGGATATGAAGCATGTGCATGCCTGTGCTTCTCTTTCTGTCTTAGAGTTGCAAGTATAATAATGGCTTTTCTTAACTCAGCTTACCCCCAAAATCAGTTTGTAATCACTCTGCAGGAAAATTTGTGTAATAAAATTAAATGTAGTATCTTATGGAAAAGGAAGGCTATACTGATTTACAAAATCTCTAAATGAGTTTATTTTATCCTGTTACATTCATATTCTCCTGAATTTCACTCCATTTGACCTTGCACACCTACATAGTTACAAACATTAAGCTTGGGACACTGAGTGTGGCCAAGTTTGGCCAGGTGTGCAAAGTAGAGGACAAGAGACACTGCTGTCCAGTCTCTGTTGCATTTTTGGATTTCTTCTTGACTGGTGATGACAAACTACTTTGGACAGATCTGTATATCCTTTTGGAGTCATTGGCTGTTAAGAGATGATCCTTTCCTGTAGAATATGGCTGATTTCAGCTTTCATAAGTAGTATATGTTACATATAGTATATGTAACATGTTGCTGCTTCATTGTCATCCTCCTGATAGCAGGATGCAGCATCTTTGCTGATACCTCTGCTGGGGTCTTAGTGGAATGCAGGCCTTTTTTCTGGATGTAAACAACACTCTTCTGCTTTATGCCTGGGAGCGGTGTCTTGGGAACAGTGTTCTTCATTATCATTGTTCCTCATCATCATTGTTCTTCCAGCCCTTGTTCTACTCCTTCTTCCAGTGCTTAAACACATAGATGTTTCCATTCATATTGCATTCATGTTCATATCACTTAATTTTTCTTTAACAAATACTTATTGTCTGTTCTGGAAATCAGTGCCTTTTAATGGTGTAACCCATACTCAGTGTCACTTAATAATATATGACATACCCTTAGCAATGGACAAAACGGTGTAGAAGAAGACAAGCAGCCATAGCTATTCAGTCCATGAGATGCATCTGAAGGCATTCAGCGTTCTTCTTATAAGTGGTTCACATATCATAGCTGGAATGTTACAGGTCATCTTTTTTGACACATTTGGGAGTGCATCCCATCCTGACCTTGTTGTCCTTCTCTAACTTTTCTAGTTTTAAGATACGCGTTTTGGGATGGACTGACCAGAATGATCATTATATTAACATTTTGATTGTCACTGGTCACTTAGATGATATTTTTCTGATATTTGTCGTGTTGGTTTCCTGATCTTTTTCCTGAGAGGTGATGACTAATATTGCACCTGGTGTGTATGTGTGTCTGTCTGTGTGCATGTGTATGTGTGTGTGTGCACACAAGATAGGAAGACAGTGTGGGCATACTGGAATTCTTTTGTTGCATTCATTGCTTTACACAAGTAGTCACCAATTTTCATCTGTCATTTTTTTCCCTCTCAGTATTGCAGGATAATTCTTCAATTCTCTTTCAGTTTACTTTTGGTTATCCTGGATAAACTGGGATTTTAACAAACAGTGTAACTTCACAGTTCTCCCCTCTTAAACCTTGATGGAATCCATCAGTTATTTTTGTCCATTGTGAAGCTTCCTACAGTTTGTTTAAATCTCTTAAGAAGGTTGCTAATCCAGGAGAGGACAACTCTTCTATGGGCGCTTCTCTGTGTAAGGATTTTTATTGCACTTCAGCGGTTTTACACTTGAGCTTCTTTAGAACATTTAAGGAATGATATCTAGCCTTGGCAGTTTGTTACTGTTCATTTTATCAATTTATTCTAAAATCTCCTGTCTTCATACCTTGAATTGCAACAGTACTCAGAGTCACACTCAATAAAAATGTGGCTGTTACATAGGAATATCTCTACATAGTGAGATATCACCTCCATAGTGAACAGTGATAGAAACCATTTAACTCTTCAACTGTTACAGTTTCTTCCTTGAAAGTTGTTTTTTGTCATCTCACATTTCATTAAGTAGCAGTTTTCCTGTTTCTGTTATAATTGAACAGCACGTTACTGTTTTCTAATGACCTAAGGTGCTAACTGCTCCTTAAAGCCTTTGTAAGCCTGCCTTATTATGCCAAAGTTCATACTTTGCATTATTATTTGTGTCTGATTTCCTTTTGTTTGTTTGTAAGATGTTATTTTGCTTCTATTACAGTGTTGTTTGGCCATGCTGGCTTTTGTTCTCTCTTCTAATCATTTTAGGTCTGTTTTAATTGCTGGTATTCATCTCTTCTGAGCCTCTAATAGGGTGCCTTCAAACAGTGACCAGGTCACTTCCTATTTTGTCTGTTTCCCTTGTTCATGGGCATTTCCCATTTTAAAAGCTAAATATCAGTCTGGTATTAATGGCTTTATTACTCCTATTGGTGTTGAATTATATACATTAGAACATTATTACAGCATCTCTTATCTCCATTCCTACCTATAGCAGACAAGTGCCCACATAGAGCTCATTGACGTTACAAACACAACTCTGTATATTTGACCAGCTTCCCAACACTGTAGCTCTGCCAGTCTCTGCCTTACTGAAAATATTGTTCCTAGCTGATGTTCGTGTGCGAGAAAAACAAACAACCCTGCCTCCCAAAATGTAGAGAAAAATTAAATGAATAATATTGAAAATGTGCCACATAGTAGAACTTGTGAATCTACACAGAAAAAAAAAAAAAAGTTGCCTTTGAAAAGGCATGTTGATGATATAGATAAAAATGACTCCTTGCCTCAAGACTACTGCTGTTTTAGTAGCTGAACAATCGACGTCCCATGAGGATGAGCCATAAACCTGAAACAGAAAGAGGCTACTTTGTCAACTTCCTGAAGTAGGTATGTAGCATATATGGAGAGGTATAGGCCTCTAGGTGCTCCTAGATCCAACTGCCTTTTCTTATACTGTATGACTTATGCTACAGAACAAACTAAATAGTGGTAGAACTGGGCAGGTACAGAAAGATCAGGCTGTGTCCCCTGGAAATACATCTGCAACTAGCATGCTCAGGATCATTTGAATGTCTTCACTAGGTTTTCCCTGGAATCAAGAGATAAGATCCTGGGAAATACCACTTGAGTGCTGTGTGCTTCGTGGTATTATATAGTACCAACCAGACATTTTTTTCTATCTTTTCTCACTCTCTCACTTTTTTTTGTTTGTTTGTTTGCTTTATTTTGTTTAATTTTTGTTACTGTTTTTTTTTGCAATTTTTGGCTCATATTTTTAGTGGTGTTTGTATTTCAAGAAGGCCCAGACATGCATTATCTATGAGATTTTGTGAGAAGATGAATAGTAGCAAAGAAAATTTTGTGGGGACTACAATCCCATGCATTTTTCTGTCCAACAACAATACTTAGGCAATGTCAGATATTCTGACATATCTGTCTTGTATTAAATACAAATATCTGTTTACAGATTGTGTAGAAAGTTAGAAGCTGAAATCTTTTTGTTCATTTTCACTATGTATCCTGCTCTCTCTTTTGTTCTCTTCTCTTCCAGCTAATCAGATAAGAAAGCTTCTTCCTAAGACTCACGTAGACTGTGCATACCTAACTTGCTTACACTCAGTGACTCAATAGTATACACTAATCTTCTGTTCACATCAGACTACTTTTATAGTTTTAAATTTTACTTTGTAAAATGGGAGTTACCAGATTGTACAGTAGTTTCTCAGGATTCACACAGAGAGGATACACCTTCTTAGTCAATTAGAGAGCTTACTATGAAAGTAAATGCCATAAGTTAAGCATCAACTACTTCCGTGTTCACTTTGTTTACCAGCTTATTATAACATGATTTATGTAGCAGGATTCAAGATAATGTAGAGGATTATACAAATACTGTTTAACTTTGGAAAACCAAATTATTTTAGTTCAAAATTACTGCCTGCACCATTCTCGCAAATCTTGTTTATGCATCCCAGCTTGGGATGAGGTGAACCACTCTTTCCAAGTTCACTGAATTCCCCTGTAATGATAGAATGAAAACGAGAAGTTTAGGAGAATAAAGAATTGAGAACAGGTTTTTTCTTTGGCATATCTGGATTCCCAAAAATTTCTTGGAAAAAAAAAAGGAAAAGTTTACCTCCAAATCCGCATAACATTACCAGAAAAAAAATATTTTTTCAGATGATGGCTACAAGTATGATTTATATGTTGTTTTATTAAAATAGTCTTCTTCAAGAGCTCATGTTTCTGTCTTAGTTTTTCTGTTTCTATGGCATCCGGAGTTACTGTGAACACTTTGTAATAAATCTGCATTAAGGTCTGACCATTTTTTACTATTTTGCTTGTTTTAAACAACTTTTGAATGAGTGATGTACAAAAGAGTGTTCTCCTGTTGTCAGACAATGCTAGGGCTTGGATTCAATACCTGGAGAGTAAATGTCTAATTGCATTCTTAGTTTGTTGACAATTATGTTCAGTCTGGTCTAAGATTCTAGAAAAAAGATCCTTTTTGTAAACCTGTGCCTCTCTGAGCTGGTAAAGAGATGTTTACATGGCAAGGTCTTGGTAGCAGGTCTGCTGCAGTGGGGACCTCTGTGGGAAGAGACCAGCTCCACAATGGACCCACCACAGGCCACAGCTGAGCCCATCAGTGAATTTGGTGATACCTCTGTGAAAATACATTTCAGAAAGGGTAAAATGCTATGCAGCAATGTGTGAGAGAGAGTAGTGAGGAGAAAATGTGTGAGGAAACATTCCTGCATACGCTGAGGCCAGAGAAGAGGGAAAGGGAGGAGGTACTCCAGGCGCTGAGCAGGTATTCCCCTGCAGCTTGTGGAGAGGACCATGGTGGAGCAGCCTGTGGAGAAGACCACCTTGGAGCAGATATCCACACTGCAGCCATGGAGAGGTCCATGCCTGAGCAGGAAGCTGCAGCCCGTGGAAAGTAACCACGCTGGAGCAGGCTCCTAACAAGAACCATGACCTGTGGAGAGGAGGCCACGCAGGAGCAGGTTTCTGGCAGGCCTGTGGAGGACCCACACTGGGGCAGTTTGTGAAGGAATGCAGCCTGTGGGAAGGACTTGTGCTGAAGCACGGGAAAACTGAGGAGGAAGGACTGTCAGAGAGGAGCTGACCACCATGCCTCATTCTCCATCCCACCTATGCCTACTCGGGGTTAGGGACAAGGTAGAAAAGTTGGGAATGAAGGAGTGAAGTTGAGCCTAGGAAGAGGGGTGGTGGTGTGGGAAGCTGTTTTTAGTTTGTCTTAGTTTCTCACCATCCTACTCTTATTTTTTTAATTGGCAATAAATTAAATTTAATTTTCCTCAAGTCAAGTCTGTTTTGCCCATGACAGTAATTGGTGAGTGATCTCCCTGTCTTCATTTCAAACCCACGAGCTTTTCCATCTTATTTCCTCCCCCTGTCCCTCTGAAGAGGGGGAGTGAGAGAGCTGCTGGGTGAGGGTCTGGTAGCCAGCCAAGATTAACCCACCACAGCAGGAAAAATAAAGAAGCTTTTTACCTAATTATAGGTTTGCTCAACTAGAGCAACAATTCAAGTGGTATTGATGAAGTACTGTAGAAGTTCTGAACTGGAGTTCTGAACTGGAAACTTTTTGCTCTGGTCTGTCTTGGGAAAAGTACAGAGAAGATATTATCATCTATCTCCTGGACCTGCTTTTGATTTAGCATTTTTATTAAGCTATTTGCTTACAGCAAACATCTCTTACAGAGTTGTTATGAAGTATTTTTCGCAGTAATGTTTCTAACATGTGGAAGCATTGCCAAAAAAATAACTGTTCTACAAACTGTGTAGAGAAAGTTGATTTTATTTTGTTACCTACGTTCACTTTGTTATCTGCATGTTCTCTTACACATCACAACACATCAACAACAGTATGTTATGGTATATTCAATTGTTTATTGTCAAGATACAAAGTTAACTATTTTTTTTAATCTTTCTCTTTGCATAAACTCAGAAACATCTTAGTAACTTTGGTATGGATTAAATTGTTTAAGATCATTTACAATTTCCAGATGTGACCTGTATTTTATGCCAAATATTTGGATTAACTGAGACCGAAACCCTCCTCCCTCTACTCATGAGCAAGTCCCTCTAATTTCTGCCTTGTAGTCATCCTCACTTCTGCTTTCCTTGTCTTTAGAACAATGAAACTCTTAAGTATTCTGTGCAAAGTCGAAGAGTTTCAAAAGTAGGAGGGAGCCTTAGGGTCCAGGGATTCAGGTATACTCACAGGAGATGGAGTCCCCAGGACAGATTTAGTTATGTCATTATTTTCCAAAAGAGTACTCAGTGAGCTGTAGGATGAAAAGAAGGGTCGTCCTCTGGCATTGTTTTGAAGAAACGGCTCTGTTTTTTGAAAGGCGTGAAGCACTTCTCAACCATTCTGTGATGTTGCGAAGGGGCCTCTGGAGGTCAGCTGGTCCAACCCCCCTAGAGATGGTTGCCCAGAACCCCATCCAGATGGCTTCTGAAGATCTCCAAGGAGGGTGACTACACAACCTGTCAACCTGTCTGGGCAGCCTGTGCCAGTGCTCCATCACCTGCACAGTAAAGAAGGGTTGTGTTCATGGAGAGGGTTTTGTATATGTTGTGTCTATGAAGCTATTAGTCATGGTCCACAGGAAAGAGCTAGAATTTAGACATAATTCTCCCCCCCACCTTTTTTCTTTTTCTTTTTCTTTTTCTTTTTTTTCTTTTTTTTGAGATTTTCCTCTTTCCTGGTCCACGCAACAACTTGTTCAGGATGCTGGATGTGTAAATCTGATTTTGAGCCCATGCTTTAGATTGCCTACGTACTTGTGTTGCTCTGAGTCTCTGGCTGTGTGTTTAATTCTGCAGCTGTAAATATTGGGACAGGAGTTTTGTGGAGACACGTACATGAAAACTGTCAGGTATCCATCCTGATCCTCTAAAGAACAGTTCTTCGGGGCTTCAATTTCTAACATATAATTTGAAGTTATAATAATTTTTTTTCCAAGTTGTTTTTACCCAGGCCTTCCAGCCCTTCCAAACTTTGAATGTAGGTAGTCCTAGTAGGTGCAATGCATCATTGGATGGCATGGACTGTCAGTCTCACTACTGGCTTTCTATAATGCAGATGATTTACTTCTGAGAATTAACATTTAAAAAAAGAATAACTAAAAAGGTGAAGCATTAAGGAATGCTCAAAAATATATATGTTTTTTGTTTTCCTTCCCTTTTTGCTCTTTATTTTTTTCCCTTTCAAGAGGTACCTTAAAGACTGATCCAATTCAAATTTTGCGAATGCATGGCATATAAATGCAAGCAGTGCAAAATATCCTGGAAGCGTGTGAGGGAAAATATTTCTTAGGTTGCCTAACATTTCCTTTCTTTGCTGTGAGGGAGGCAGCAGCTCACAGTATTCTTCACTGTATGCCAGTATATTCACCACGTTTCCATGGTACAGCACTCTGTATTCACAATATTGCCTTTCTGATGATTCAAATGTTAATTATAAAGTAATGTTGGTAAAAAAATGTGTACGGCAGCTGGAAGACTTAGATATGAATCAGATATATTCTTGCATTTGACGTAGTTTTTCCCCCCGACATGCAACAGAAGGCACTATAAATTATGTAACTGCTTATTTACATAACAGATGAAGTTAAAGTTTACTGCAACTATGGCAAGCGTAGTATATTGTACCAGCTGGATTGTAATATGTGGTGGTGGGAGGAGGAAGACTAAATATTCTTAGCTGAAATGTTCATGCAGGCAAACTCCAGTTTCCATTGTGTCCTGTGGAACCATCACCATCATCATGCCATGGCTCAAAATATTGTATACCTCAGCTATTTGATATTAAATCTTAAATTTATGAAATTCTGTGGGGTCAGAAGAAGGTCTGATTACATGCCATTAGGTAAGCCATTCATGAAGAGTTTAGCAAAAAGGGAAAAGTTTATTCCGTCAGCCAAGTGACTAGACTGAACCTTTTGTAAAATAGGAGAATATACCATAATTACTCAGTGTACTTTTTGCAGGGTCATTCAAAAATTCTGTTTTTGAAAACTAAAAAATAACTCATAGTAAACGTTGACTTTGAGGCTGTTATCCATATACT
The DNA here is from genome assembly GCA_013399115.1 of Anseranas semipalmata. Classification (NCBI taxonomy): domain Eukaryota; kingdom Metazoa; phylum Chordata; class Aves; order Anseriformes; family Anseranatidae; genus Anseranas; species Anseranas semipalmata. Next base: position 36,218 of record VXAA01006608.1, on the reverse strand, counting down.
GCTGCAAAAAGGAAGGGGAAGGCAAAGGGGCTTGCTCTCTAGTTTTATTTGTGGCAGTAAGGTGAGTCAGATTCCCCATATGAAACCTGAAAATGCAAAGTAAATGCAAATTTATTTCAGATCCACTATCAGTGTCAATAGGAATTTTGAGTCAAGGAGATGGTAGAAAACATTAGTAGAGGGGAACTGCAATTAAAGCAAGCATGCTCTCTTTGTTTCTTGTTCAAACCCTTAACATCTCCTTGATGTAAATTGTGTACTCCACTCAGAGAACCCAGGTTTAGGTGCACATGCTTTGCACAGAACATTTCCCAGCTTCTTAGCGAGCTGCATTTTCAGGGAAAAAAGAAAACATTTCTCAAGAAGATGAGAAGATGGAGAAAAAAAAAACAAACGTGTATTTTGCCAGCATTTTTCTTTCCAGTGTTTCCTAGAGAGAGAATAAAAGGCTTGGAAAAATTTGTACTAATTGGAAGAGAATGAAAAGTTTTGCAACCTTGGTCTCAAATAGAGTATGAGCTACTGAGTAAAAGAAGGAAGTATTATGAGAGGAAAATGGATGCTAATCTTAAAATTTCTGTGCAAAGCCATTTAAGGAAGGGCATGTGAAAATATCATACTCCAGCTAGTATCAGCAGATACCTTACACAATTGTATTTGTTTGAATATAAAAGAATGCCAGGAACCCAAAAACTTGCCCAAGGTTGCTGTGAGGAAATTAGTGGTAGTGCAGTGATGAGTCCAACCAGACATCAAATACCTTAGGATAAAATTAAAATAATTAATTCCATGATATGAGGTCCGAAAAGGAAGCTAGGATCAGTCAAAGGTATGTGGGTTTTTGTAACATCTCCTTTTACTTTTCTGACATAGAAGTCTGACTGTTAGTTGAATATGTGTAAGTGTGCATACTGAGTATTAAAGTTGTTTGTAAAAATAGCAACTAGTGAGCTTCCCGTTAGAATGTCTGAGAGGGCAGTAATTACAGGCACATTTTTGCCACTTGTTTTTAATTATTTAGTAACATGCAAAACATATATCTACTAATTTCATTGACTTTATACCTTCATATAAAGACAGGCCCACTTTATGTTGATAATTTTAGGTTAATCTGTGAACAGCATATGTGTCAAAATGAAATGCATCCTTATTACTTCTGCTTCATCACTTTCACACACTTTTTCACCCACTATTCAGCATTCTGCTGCTTATCTCTGTTTTCTTTTTGCTAAGGTGCACTATAGAGTACTCACTGGTGTCTCAGTCCGGGAAGCACTGTAATTGCTTGTCAGGCATCTCTTAATTCATAATCTGCCTGTATTTTGCCAGAGCTCTTTCAGAATGGCTGCCAGGGGGTTTGGACAGCCCTTCTCTGTGCTTGAGACAAATGGGGTGTAGTGTGTGTCATGCAGCTGGATAGGCACGCGGAGGGCTTTTCGTGCTCTGGTGAAATGCTGGCAGCTGGGACAGTGGCAGAATGAAATCCCGTGACTGCTTCTGCAGTAACCTCCCTGATGGAACACTGCTTTTGGCTTGGCAGCCTATGATGAGCAGCAAGTCAGAAATGCAAAAGCAGATACAGAGCAGCAAGTCAGGAATACAAGAGCAAATATGGAATAAATTTCAGTGACCAGGTATAATTGTAAAGAACATAAGCACAAGTCAGCAACATGCCTTTGCTGCTAAGAAGGTCAATGGTATACTTGGCTGCATTAGGGAAAGTACCTCCAGCAGGACAAGGGAGGTGATCCTTCCCCTCTGCCCAGCACTGGTGAGGCTGCACCTGGAGTGCTGTGTCCAGTTCTGGGCCCCCAGTACAAGACAGACCTGGACATACTAGAAATGGTCCAGCGCAGGGCCACCAAGACAATGAAGGGCCTGGAGCTCCTCTCATGTGAGGAGAGGCTGAGAGCTGGGCCTGTTCAGCCTGGAGAAGAGGAGGCTCGGGGGGGGTCTTATCAATGTCTGTCAGTACCTGAAGGGAGGGTGTAAAGAGGATGGAGCCAGGCTCCTTCCAGTGGTGCCCAGTGCCAGGACAAGAGGCAGTGGGCACAAACTGGAACATTAAGAGGTTCCCTCTGAAATTAGGAAGCACTTCTCTACTATGTGGGTGCCGGAGCCCTGGCACAGGTTGCCCAGAGAGGTTGTGGAGTCTCCCTCCTTGGAAATCTTCAAAAGCCAGTTGGACGTGGTCCTGGGCAAGCTGCTCTGGGTATCCCTCCTTAAGCAGGGGTTGGACCAGATGGACCCAGAGGTCCCTTCCCACCTCAACCATTCTGTGATTCTGTAATTTCTGAGGGATTTGTACAGTGGTCATTCTGGCATTGCTGTGACAAGACTGAAACGAGATCTCCTCTTGGTATGTTAACAGATAGAAACAGAACCCAAATTTTTGAAAAGTTATTTATTCTTCCCAGAACAATAAGCTTAGACAGGTCTCTGCTTAATTTTTTTTTTTTCCTTGAAGTAATGTAAATTGCCCATACAGGCCATTTTCTTCTGCAGTGAGTCAAAATGAAACATAATCTTCCAGGTATTCTTCTTAACAGAAAGTATACTGCAAAATAAATGTAAGCTGTAATTAATATAAACATTAAAAGTTAGCTATGCTGATGGAATGATTATAATGATTAGAAGGCATCTCTCCATCAGCATCTACTGCTGTAACAAACACACTTGCTATGCAATAGTCAAACTTTTTTTATTTTTTTTTTAACTTTGACTTTTAGTGTTGCCTGTTGCTGTTGGGGCACTGGTGTTGGGGCTCCTAGTTCAGGCATATAGTGGAATATTGTGGAAACTTGCAATTCTATTCACGGACTTCAGGAACTTTTAAAAAACTATCTGTGTTGAGGCTTAGCAGTGGGACCTAAATATGAGAAGACCCCTTCTCATGACTTGTTCTGGTGATGCCACTTGCACTGATAGCTTTTGTCCAGTTAGGATTACATATGTTCTCAGTTGTCATGTCCCTAATGGGAGAGAACTGGAGTGCATGCTGATTTATAAGATATATCATTGGCATTAAAGGCAAATGAACACCTGGTACTGGAAAGAGGAAGATGACTTCTGATTAAGATGGCCAGAAGCAAGCAATGGCACAAAGTTTTACAGACAGGTCGGCTCAGCTGCGAGGCAATAAAATGTGATTTAGCAGTAGAGAATCCACATAAGCTTTAAGCAAAGATGCTACTGGTAAAGCAGAGTTATCTTTGTTCTAAAATGGATTGATTACTTTAGATTGTCAACAATTTGTAGTAAAATATGGATGCAGAGTTATCTGTGCATTACCACTAAGATTCCTCTGGATTAAAATGCGTAAAGCCACAAGCTGTAAGGTAGTTGAACATGACATAAAACAAGCTATGATTGTGTACCTCAAATACTGATTGTTTTTGAGAGGTATATAAAGCAGCTGGTAGACAGGAGCATTACCTCTCTGGCAATAAGGAAATAGAGATGGTATAGCTTAGGAGGCTTCCTAGTGCTAGCATAAGTATGGATGCTTACGAATTGTGAAGATAAGGAGCTGCATTCACTTCTCAGATTGTCATAGCAATGCTGGCCCAAGTACAAATTTTGTAAGAGTGGTCTCAATGCTCAAAAGCACGTTGCATTCCCTATTCTCCAGGTTGGGATGGCACAGTGAGCCACAGCTTCCTATGTGTCAGAAGGAGGGACGAGGAGAAGTTGTTCACGGTGAGAAGAAAAGACTGGAGAAGGGAAGTGGTGCTGTTTTATCTGTATAGCCCAAGATGGGATCATGCTCACTGCACAGGCAGGCCAGGGCTGGAGCAGAGAAAATTGGTCACTAAAATCTAGTGGTGCTTGGCAAAAAGCAGCTCTGCAGGGGGTTAGGCCTATCCATATCACCCAAAGAAAAGTGCCTCTCTCACTGTGCATAGGAAGAAAACACCAGCATATTGAATTAAGGGACGGTACATCTTTAGGTGAAGTTTCGTGGCAAAGAAACCTGAAGGGAAAATACACAAGTTTCCAGTTTATACCTCCAATTTAATGTAAAAAGGGTAAGGTCTGCTGGAGTTGCTGTTATAAGTTTTCAAAGACTGTATACGAATTTAGTCATTGACACCTTTTTTTTTTTTTCCAGGACAATAGTAATTCCAGACAGGAGTTTATCTGGAAAAGAAAGCTGGGAATAAAGTCCTTCAGGAATCTCCTAAGTACTTTTAGAAAACATTTCTGAACTGAGAGTCTTGGTGGCATAAAAGAAAAAAAACTCCAAGGCAGGGGATGCCTCTGAGGTGGCATGAGAAGCTAGACCTGCTAAAGTAACCATCAGGGCGAAGTCTCTGTAGGCAGTTACAATTTTTTTTTTCTCTGAATGTTTTGTTCTAACTGGCTATTACTGTATTTATTTTTATTTTCCATGAGGGAAAATCAATTCTATATTCTTCTAGTGATAGAATCCCACAGGAGAGAAGGGCAACTACTAAAATTCAGTGAGGACTGTCAAGTGAATGATCCCCTATGTAAGGGTGAGAGAAGGGCAAATCTGCATCCTCAAATAGGAGAAGCAGTAAGTCTAAGACCTTTTGAGATGTATTGAGGGAAAACAGGAAGATGTTAGGGGTGAGTCTAGGCTGTCCATGTGAGAAAAATAGCAAATAAAAGGAAAAAAACAGCTAAAAACTATGCTTCCATGACAAAAGAGTGTTTCTAGTTGACTTGAGAAGCCAAAAGGGCTGCGTGAAAAGCTTCCTTGTGTTTTACAAAATATAGAAGTTCTACTTACTTGTAATTTGAGCAGTGAAAGTAAGGAACACTCTGAACAATTTAGAGGATTAGAGATTTCACGACACTGCAATGAGAAGCTTTTGATGAGAAAATTGAACCTGGCCTGGCAGCTGTAAGAAGTAAACTGTTAGTGCTCTGAAGCAACTGTGTTTAAAGATCTGTTGAAGTAAGTACATTGTACCTCAAGGAACCTGTGTTATATCTTCGGAAGAGAGCTGCAGAAACATCTCCTCTGAGGAATTTTTCAGATCAAAATACGGTGCATGTGAAATCTTTTATTTCTGAAGCAGCATTCTGCACTGGTTCCTGGTTCCATCTTCTGTTTTCTTCTTCTGTTCTTCTCCCAAGGACCCTCTACATCTTTCTCTGCACAAAGCAAAGCTGAGCCTATAGCTTTTTGTAGGATCTGACGTGGGACGGTAGACTGGAAACTTATCATTTGTGTAGAAGGTAAGCAAGAATGAACTGTTCAGGGGGATTCTGTCTAAAAACAAACATGAACTGTTATTCAGTGCAGACAGTAATGTTTTCCCATTTTTCCTTTTTTTTTTTTTTTTTCCTAAGGCTTAATATGACTTTCTGGTGCATCACAACAATGTTCAGTAGAGAATCTCTTGTACTGTGAATCCCTTCAATTTTTGTTGACACCCCATTCCAATTACGTTTCAGGCACAATATGACACATGGGCTGTATGTGGTTTTAGATGTACCCCAGAGCTATGAAAATGGAGTCCAACAATTGTCTGCAAAATAATTTTACCATGCATGGTGTGCCATAATTTTTATTTGCAAGGGTTACTGTTGTCTACAAGGAGCTTCACAAGAGACATTTCATATTTATGGAAATCATTATATGTGATGGTGAAAAATGAAAATCCTTTGACCTTGAAGCTGTTGTTTGAGGGTATCTCATTCTAAACTTCATTCAAGGGATTTCCTTTTTCAGCCACTCCAAAATTCACTGTTTGTTATAGGAGTTACTGAAGGTTAAACTTGGTAGGAGCATTAGAAGGATTTAAAAGCATAGCATCCTGTAGGAGAAAGAAATAGAGCAATAAAAAATTGCATGATTACTGAATCAATATTATACCATTTCCTGTATACTAAATTCCTTCATTTACAGTGAAAAATACCTGTCTGTTTACTTCTTATCTTCTGTAAATATCACACCTATTTTTTTTACCCCTCCTCTTTCCTCCTCCCTTTGCATCTCCTCCCCTGTGATAGAATCAATTGCATCAGTGGATATTATATAAAGAAAAGTTTTCAGTGGAGTTCACAGTTCACCCACCTTAGCCGCCATGGGGCTAAGAGTTGCCAGCCTTTTTATGCTCTGGCTGGCTCTTTCCAACACAAACGAAATAAGAACAGGTAAGCTCTAGGAATGATATGGTGGTAGATCACCTCCTGGAAAAGAGAGAGGGGAGAATTAAAACATTACTGCAAAGGTAGAAGGAGGCACTGCATTTAAATATCACAATGGAGTTTTAAGGTGTCTTAAGGTAACTTTCAAACACTGAGGCTGCATGGCTCAGCCCAACACAGGTGGATACTGCTCTCTTTGGAGAGATTGGTACCTATATCTACTGCATTGATCTGTAGTTTGAAGTGGTTGGAAAATATTTTCAGTATTACTTTTCTTTCCATGTGCTGGGAGTTTCCTAGGTATTGCAACTGCTTGACAGAAAGAAATTACAGAATTTTGTTAGGTTCATTGTTATGAAAATGAAGGAAGCAGATGATTGTGTATTATGTGGTTACTTTGGAAAAACATAAATGCTTTCTTCGGAAGTGAATGTACTGATGTTGGACAAAGCTCATTTTGTCATTCAGGACGTGAATAATCCTTCTTTATAAGCTCCAATTTACTTTGTATATTATCAACTTTGAAGAGTTGAAATTGAGCGCTCATACTGAAAACTATTTTAAAGGAATAGGTGATGAATTTTGTGCAGTGGTAGGGTTTGGGATATTGATCTTGGTTTGCTGTGTCTTGAGATTAGCAATGGGAGGAAAGCATTATCTTGCATTTGGGATCCCAGTTGTGAGCTGTGGGAGAATCTCTGTGTAGCCTTCCTTGTGGGGAGAGAAGCGTACCAGCTTGGTTAGTACCAGCATGGCTGGATGCATCTGGTGGGATTGATACCATCCAACTACAACAACTTTGAGGTCCCCATGGTAGTTCTGCTTTCTCAAATTAACCACTGCAAGAAAACCCTGTGGAGGTGAGTGGCAAGTGTGCTCTTGTTACCTTGCCAAACTTCCCAAGTATGCTCAGCTTCTATGCTCACCCCTAATCTGCAGCATCTTGAGATTTACCATGGCTGGGAAGGGAATAAATTTCAGAGCATCAGCTCCATCTTCTGCTATTGTTCTTTTTTTTTTCTTCTTCTTCTACCACAGTTATTCTCTACCCTATCTTCTGCAGAGCTCTGTGGTAATAGAAATCACTATTTCAGTTAGGAAAAGAAAGAATTCTTTAAAATTCCTGCACAGATTTTACCTGGTTGCCGTCCAGAGTAGTAGTGGCACTTGCTTGACTTCCTAACTCTGTTTCCTTTCTAGTGCATGTTGCATCAAGGAGGGAAATAACTCTTAGAAATATTTAATATTGCTAAAATATGACTGTGATTCAGAATAAAATCACATGTTTGGCAAAGCAACCTCTATTGCACTCATGCGCCAGCTTGTTACTGGTCAGAGGGTTAAGTTTCCCCACCTTATGCAGACAGGTTCCTTCACCTCAGTGAGGATTGCAAGATATACCCAGGCCCCAGCAATATTTGTTAATATCTTGTTTTCCATCAGATATTCACATCTCTTCTGCTTAATAGGCAGATACTTGATTAGGCTTGAGATCTGTGGAGTCACCGTGCATTTAATTGCAAATGGCTTCTACTGTATACTGCAACACCTACCTTCTCTTGATTCTAGCTCGTTCATTTCGCTTTTTTTCCTGACTACTTCTTTTTCATAACTTAACAGGAAGGACAAGAAACCATGGCCACTATGTCTGCAGCACTTGGGGGAACAACCATTTCAAAACTTTTGATGGAGACATCTATCAATTTCCTGGCATTTGCGAGTATAATTTTGTTTCTGACTGCCAAGAGTCTTACAAGGAGTTCTCTGTCCACATTCAGCGTGCTCTGAACAGCAATAACCACCCTGAGATCCAGTATATTCTGATAACAATCAAGGATTTCACGGTGTACCTCAAACCCAAACTGGCTGTGGTGGATGGGCGGATGTAAGTACCTTTAGTGTAATAGTGCTGGGAAGATAAAAGCAAGATAGATTCTTTACACAGCTGTCTGTATACCACTTAAGATAGTAGCTAGAAACGTTTCTGCAAGCCAAAAAAGCCATTTGAAATCCAGCATAAAATCTGCTTTGGGGAGGGGCTTTATTATTAATCATCATTTCTACACCAGCATGAGGGGTACAAGTCAGGGAAAGGTTCGTGTGAATTGTTCTTTATCTAGTTGTGCAGGAAACAGAATGCTGCTCATGAGTCAGATCTTTCACTGGTTTAAAATGACATAGCTTCATTAGTTTTATGGTATCACCTTGAGTTTGCATTAGCAGATGATCTGTCTAGCAAATCCTCAGAAATGAAGATTCATTCTCTGGGGTCTTTTTCTCTTATTTTTCTGGAAGAAGAGGCATGTATTTTTTTGATCTTCAGAAATAATTCCTTAAAGTCCAGGAGCCATTCCTCATGGAATTTTAAGAGATATAATGTAGATCAAAAAGGGGATTTGTCTGTGGCAACATGTACTTTTTCATGGTGAGCTGTGAAAAAGCTCCTCCTGTAATATGGTCACCCAAGGAACTAGTCTGACACCATTATTCATGTCAAGTTGTATCTTAACCTAAACTTTCAAGCGTGTGTATATATGCACCCTAAAACAAGTGAAGCAACTCATAGGTTAAGACATAGTTCTGCAGGATGAAGATGGAAGAAACTGGATGTTAGTATGTCTTAGAGTAATTTAAAAAAAAATCTCTTTTCAGTGTTGGATTGGGTTTTGTCCAGACCTTAGCTTTTGAACTGGTGTGGAATCCACTGTGATAAAAATCTGTTTAAAGATAGAAAATAGCATTCTCTTTTCTGAGGATCATACCAGAATGCATAACAAAATGACATGAAGTTATACAGAATTCATTCTTGCTCCAAACTGAAAAAAACCCTCACCGTGTACTCAGGTCTTAAAAAGAACTCCATGAAAAACATGTTTAGAAATCCTTTAAAAATTGTTTTTCTTGAACTAGTCCTCTTTTTATCTTAAGTATTGTTCATAAAACAATAGATCCTTTCTGAACAGAGGCTTGTAGAACAGGTTTTTGCTGCATGCAGGATTTAGTTTTTGTAGAGCTTAATTTCCCATATTGCTCTTTAAATGGCATATGATCCACTGCCATATAAAATACCGTTTCATACCACTGAAGTGAAACCTGCAAAGCAGATAAATCTATGAATTTGCCTTTTGGTGCCTGATCCACTGGTTAATAGAATGTCCTAGTACTAGAGGAAAGAGGAATATTCCATGCTGTGATATCTAAGAGTGAAAAGCTGCCCAGTGTTTTATAATCCCTCTCCAAAAACACAATCTATTAAGGCTTCATTGTGGAGGATAAACAGTGCAGCCAAAAGTAGAAATAATGGCCTCCGAGTTCCTGCCTAGTATTTAGATGCGTAAGTCATTTGGCCATATTAAACATACCTGAGGTAAACAGTTGGAAAAATCCCAGTGACAAGAAATAAGGAGATAAAATTCTCCCAGCCAGGACACTAGTTAAGTAGAGACGTGCATAGACATATGAATCCTGATAGATAGCAATTACACTGGCAAATCTGTAGAAAATGAACTGGTTATTTTGACTGGATTCCAGTGTACACTACTTTTGTTTGAACAAACTCAGCTTTTTAGATTTTATATGATGAGGCTGCTTGCCACAATCCCTTTATTGGTGAAAGAATTTCAGTGGTGTGATTTGTTACATAGTACACCGTAAGAGGGACGTACAAGAACAGGAGAGATGTCTCATGAATTGATTCCTTATCAGACAGAAACATCTACACTCAGCCTTCTGCAAAATATCTTCTGTCACATTAACATGGGTTACTGTCACCATTAATAAACCTGGTCCTGTCAAGTGAAAATGACAGGACTAACTACTGAAACAAACTACTGAATTCCTCTTCCCATGCTCCTTTCTCTTTGTGTTTTTCTACCACTTTTGTTGGTAGTCCCCATATCTGCCTGTGCTTTTTGAATTCTCTCTTGAAGAGGAAGATCTGTTCAAAGGAACATTTATTCTTTCTGAAATGGTTGCCATATTTTTTATACAGAGACGCTTCTATTTAGGCTGTTACATCTTTGGTGAAAGTAAATGATTAATGAGCATTTGAATATCCTCTATTAATACCACAACGATGATGTGGTTGAAGTGATCTGGCTTTTTTTTTTTTTTTTTCCTGAAGAACCTGTGTTTTCAAGGAGCTTTTTGCCTCTGAAGTTGCTTTACAATTTAAATGCAGTGAGTTTTCTTGTCAAGTGTTGGAGAAAGAGGTTTTTATGCCTCATTAAAACAAAGCATCCTGTGCAGCTAGGATCAGGTAGAGAGAAATATTGAATATATAATAGAATAGAATGGTTCAGTTGGAAGGGACCTTCAAAGATCATCAAGTCTAACTGCCTGACTGCCTCAGGGCTAACCAAAAATTAAAGCATATGATTGAGGGCATTATCCAAGTGCCTCTTGAACACAGGCATGGGGCCTGTCAGTGTGACTTCTCCAGAGGCAGAGGCTGGTTTCTCCGTTCATTAGGGTATTTGGTTTATTACAGACATTCATGTCAGCTTTTATGTTTCTGTACTAATGTAAAGTCTGTGATCTTCTTCCTAGTGTCAAGACACCTTACTACAGCTCTGGTTTGCTCATTGAGAGCAGTGACATTTACACCAAGGTTTATGCCAAATTAGGCCTGATTCTGATATGGAATCAGGAAGATGCACTGATGGTATGTATAATCCATTTCTTTTTTATTAGCATTTCCTGGGTTTAACAGACTACTATAGACTGAACAGAAGTAGAATTTCATGGACTGAACAGAGCTAGTGTTAGGCTGACTTATCTAACTGGCTCTTAGAGTGCCTTATTTTAAAAAGGTAAAGTTCCTTTCTCTGCAATGTGACAGATGTAGTAGGATGGCATGCAGATGATCTTACTAGTCAAAAGAAAGGGAACAGGAGCTTTCTGAGAAATAGCTAAAGTTTTTGCTGTAACACCCCACAATCTGATCTGCGTTTTCCTGCATTTGAGTTTTAAAGGACTACCATCATCATTTTACCTAATTGCTACAAGACTTAAATTATATGCTGGTAGGAAAAAAAAAAAGGAGAAAAAGTCCTGTGATTTTAAGAATGTTTTCCTTTTCGTCTTTATCACCATGGTGGTCACAGTCATTATTAAAATACTGGAGCTTCAGTCCCTTCTTTCTATTTTTTTTTTCTTGGTACTTTTTGCATCCAATTGTGTGTTTATTAACTGTGTTACAAGCTAATTTGAAGTGTAGTAGCTACTTCTGGAAAAGTTTTGGATTTACCATCACTTCTGTCGTTTAGCAACTTCCCTTTCAAGTAAACTTTCTTGCTTTGGAACATCTTCATGCTCCAGGTAATTCTTTTCTGTTTTTCCCTTTTCTTTTCATTACCTAGGTGGAGCTGGACAGCAAGTTTAGCAACCAGACTTGTGGTCTTTGTGGGGATTACAATGGAGTTCCAACCTACAATGAGTTTGTCAGTGGAGGTGAGTCATCATACCACACTGACAGTTAAGACAAAAGATAGGCTCATAAGCATTGTGTATAGGACCATCACAGGAGAGCAAATTTTGCCTCAGATATTTCTGCATTTGTCCCAACGTAAGCGTTATGTTCCAGTGCTGTATTCCTGGTCTAAGACTGTTTTATTCCAAGTGCGTCATCTTGTTCTCTTCTCTGCTGGCCATCTTTTCTCATTACCAGTTTAAATTTTTAAGTACACTTAAAACAGACATAATTCAGAACAGAGATCTGCATCTGACAGACCTAGTTTGTATCATAGTAACTGTTTTCCTTAATCAGTGGAGTCACAGGAATCAGATGTTCCTTCTTGTCATTTTTTGGGGTTTAGCAAAGCCTCTTGTTATTTTTTTCTCACAGATGCAAGCTACAATGCAATTACATATGGGAATTTACAGAAGATCAGCAAACCCAATGCCGAATGTGAAGACCCTGATGAAACTCAGGCTCTTCCAAGCTGTAATGAGCATGTGAGTAATCCTACCTGTGACCTTCACGTTCATGGGCACAAAGAGACATCCTTGTACTATAGGGTGTTAGTGTGTGAGGGGATGGGAAGACTTTGTCCATTCCAGAGCAAATGGTTTCTTCTTCCTTTCCTGAGTAGCTGTTGCTCTTCAGGAGACTATAGTTTTTATGACCAAAAGAGGAAGTGTATAGAATGTCAGGTGCTTACAAATCTCTTAAATACTTTTACTCTTCCTCCTTAGCGTGATGAATGTGAGAGGTTGCTGACCTCCTCTGCATTTGCTGACTGTCAGTCACGCCTTAATTTGGAAATGTACATCCAAGCCTGCATGCAGGACAAGTGCGCATGTAATGGAAATGAGGACTCCTTCTGCCTCTGCAGCACCATCTCTGAGTATTCTCGTCAGTGTTCTCATGCAGGTGGCCGGCCGGCTGAATGGAGGACACAGGACTTTTGCTGTAAGCAGCTATATACATTTTACAAAGAAGCAAATATTTCATGGGTGTAACACTGTGAAACATTTAAATTAATTCCTCCTTTATAAAGTTATAGGCATACACTATGAATTGCATACCAGTAATGCAATAAACTAAATACTATGTTCTTGCTGTTTTCTTCTTCTATCACCTTTGTTATAAAGAATTCTTTTTCAGCAAGTAGGAATTCTGTTCCCACTAAAAAGCTCAAGATCTGATGTTATAGGTGAGTGAGAAAACTTGATTTATTTGAGACAGAAAGAAGAAAATATAAAAAGCAGGGAAAGCAATTCAGAAACAGACAAACATTAAACATGCTTTGCAGAATGGAGCCTGTCTTGGGACACCACTGACTTGAGGGGAGTGGGTCATATGATCTGTGTTTTTTGAGGAATTATGGACTTCTCACTCAGCTGGTGGTGTCTTTCTCATTTTTTCAGACAAGACCTGTCCTGGCAACATGATCTATAGAGAAAGCAGCTCACCCTGCATGGATACTTGCTCACACTTGGAAATCAGCAGCCTTTGTGAGGAGCACTACATGGATGGTTGTTTCTGCCCTGAAGGCAAGTGTATTTCTAGTTCTATGTGCGTGTGTCTGTATTATTTTTACTTGTCTTTAAATCAGAAATCAAAACAAGAACAAAACTAGGAGCTCTAGCAAAGGAGGTCATAATTAAAATATTAAATGTAGTCAAATTATATCTTAAAAATTACTACTGCATCTCATTATTTTGAGTGAAATTCTAAGACTTATTGTCAGCCTTAGAAAAAAAGATTACTATGATAGTATACATTGTATGCCAGAAGGTCTGAAAATCTGAACATATAAAATTCTGAGGTTGTTATTGTATATTTTTATTAAGCTTTTCATTTGTCTATAGTTACGTGAATGGATAGACTTAGATTTTCAAAGCTGGATGAAAGTGTTTTCCATGGGTCTTAAATTACGAAAAAGTAGAAACACTTTTCTCCAGTTCTGGTAACCTCAGCCTCTGTTTTCTGTGCCAAGTTGAGAACATCCCTACTCTCAGATTTTCTGCTCCATGGAAATTGCTTATTTCAGAAGGAACTGTAATAGTTTACTGTTGTGCTTTACAGGAACAGTGTACGATGATATCACTGATAAAGGCTGCATACCTGTTAGCCAGTGCCACTGCAAACTCCATGGAAAAGGGTATTCACCTGGAGAAAGCATTACCAATGAATGTGAAGAATGGTAAGGATCATGGTCACACACCTTTCTTCAAATGATTGTATATGGGTCTGTCCTTTTCAATCTTCCACTTAGTCGTAGAAGACTTCCTGAAAACATTCTGAACTTAAGTTTATGTTCCATGTCTATACAGCCAGTTTTGTGAAAAGTTTTCATAGCATATGAGGGGGGAATATTAAGAAAACGGTCAAATATACAGTTTTAAAACACCTGGGGATATCTTGCTGTTTTCTAACTATACAGATGCTTTCAGTGCTCTCAGCTGCTATAATATCTACATGCATTTCTGGATTATTTATTTGTCTGTTTATAGCACCTGTGATTCAGGCAGATGGACATGCAAAGATTTACCCTGTCCAGGCACGTGTTCAGTGGAAGGAGGTTCCCATATTACTACCTTTGATGGGAAGAAATACACCTTTCATGGAGACTGTTACTATGTGTTGGCCAAGGTACTGTGTACTGTAGGGCTTTTCTCTCATAGAGTAAAGGCAAGTGTCTGTGCAGTGATGTAACAGCTGTGAATTGTTGTTTTATTCCAATTTTATGGGTTGAGGGAAGCAGAAATGCTGAAAGTTCAGGAAAATTCAGGATGGGCTATAATAGCCCCATGGGACGACTTGGGCCCTTGCTTCAATGGGTGGCTTACTTAGTCACTTAGCAGACTACATATGCTGTCCTTACCCAGTGGAGTCACAGAATCACAGAATCACAGAATTGTAGGGGTTGGAAGGGACCTCCAGAGAGTCCTTCATATATAAAAAATCAAAGGACCATGCTGGCTGCATGGATAGGTAGACTGCAAAAAAGTTCTCAGGATTAGAATGTTTCAGCCAGATCTGTTATAGCTGTTTCTGTGTCTGAGTGAGAAAATCAGCTACGGAAAGGAGCGTGGCAACTATTCCATTCATTTGTCCCTAAAATATCTGGTGCCTGTTTTTCCAGAGAATGACAAAGATCTTGTTGAACTAGAAACCATACCACTGTTTTTTTGTTTTTTTTTGTTTTTGTTTTTTTTCCTGAAAGAGAGTTCATCTTATGGAGCTCGTGCTAAAATTGAGGTTTTAATAGCTAAGTTCTATAGTAATTGTTATTGTAACTGATGATTTTAGTCGTTGTTTTGGAAACCATCGTGTATGTGAGATGTTTGATTGAACATTTATTTCCCTGTCGTTGTAGAGTACTGTAAATGATACTCATGCCCTCCTGGCAGAACTGGCTCCCTGTGGCTCCACAGATGGCCAGACCTGTTTGAAGACTGTTGTGCTGTTAGTAGATGACAAAAAAAATGTAAGTGTTGTGTGGGTTCGGCTGGATGTTTTGAAAATTAGCATATTTCCTATACTGTGGAGCAATAACTTAACTCTTCTGGAATAATTATTGTGGATAGATAAAGCATTTCAGAAAGGCTGATAAACAACTCAAGCTTCTACTTCGAGGACTCAAAATAGGCCTAAGCTGAACAAATGCTGAGATTCAAATAAGCTGACCTTTTCCCCCTTCCCTTCTCTGCTCTGTGCTATGTTTCACTGTATTCCAGGCTGGTGAGAAATACGAGTACCATTCTTCCTCCCCTCGCAGTATTTTACTTTTTTCAGATTAATTTTGTAGATCTAATTGAGTCTTTTTCAGAAGGCATCCGAACTTTGAATGTTGATACAATCCAACCTCCTTAAATATTTTTATTTCATTCACTAATAATGAAAATGAAAGTGATGGGAAATCTTCAATGCTTTTCTGCTTATCTGATTCGTATTTCTGTAAAGTCTTCTTATTTACTTCAGTATTGTGTTTGGTTATGGAAATACCTATACTATATTTATACATAAGTTTACATATACATGTACGTACACATAATTTTCCTCCTGTGATTCAGGTCTTCAATGGCCTCACCAGCAAAAGCACCAAAAAAAAACCCACACAAAAAAAACATAAAAAAAAAAAACGGAAAAGCCTTATATGTTCCTGTGTGTACAGACCAGCATTTTATGAGGAAGTTTAACATACTACTTTCTTACCATGCCAGAATCTTACTAAACCATTACACTGAAGCTGTGGCACATGCTTTTATAGTGAACAGGAACTTGCTGTAGATCCTGAAGGCCCAATATTTTTTTCCACTTGCTGAAACCTAAGTGCTCAATATAAAACAACTTTCCATTTCATCACTGCTATAAATTGTTGTAGGCAGGTGTAATCAAAACACCGAATAGCAAGACCAAACTTTACTTGTATCATACAGGCCCACTGCCATATTCAATTCTAAGACAGATTCTTTCTTTCATCAATTTTAAGTTCTAGCCACAGTCTAAATGTGCAAAATGTTGGCTCTTCTCTCTCCCCTCCTATGAAGTTATTTTTTATTAGTTTGTATTTCTCTTAGTACCTGGAACCTCATTGATCCTATTTGCAGGTGGTGGTTTTCAGATCAGATGGCAGTGTGTCACTGAATGAGATGACAGTGAATGTGCCTCATGTATCAGGTAAGGGATGCAGCCTTATGTGTTGTCACACAGCTGACTTCATGTCAGCTCATGTGGGGTTGTATTTTTTAAGAGACAAAAGTTGGAGAGAGGCATATGAAATTTGTTCAAATGTTGAAAAAAGAATTGAATGTATTCTGAATGATTTTGGGGTGAATGTGACAGGCAATACCTCAGAAGCTAATAGGAAATGTTTCTTTCAGCAACCTATGTGTGTTTACTACACAGTTCATATTTGTTTGTGTTTTTTTTTTTTTCAGCCAGCTTCTCAGTTTTCAAGCCATCTTCCTACTACCTCATTGTACAAACTTCTTTTGGGCTTCAGCTGCAGATCCAGTTGTTTCCAGTCATGCAGCTGTTTGCGACTGTGGATCAATCAGTCCAAGGAAATCTTCAAGGCAAGTGTCCACTCAAATGGGAAGCAAAGCCATCCTGTTCCACAGCTGGAGAGTCACATATTCTTTACATGGGTGGTAAATCGTAGAATCATAGAATAACAGAATGGTTTGGGTTGGAAGAGGCCTTAAAGATCACCTAGTTCCAACCCCCCTGACCTGGGCAGAGACACTTTCCACTGGATCAGCTTTCCCAAAGCCCCATCCAACCTGGCCTTAAACAATTCCAGGGACGGGGCACTCACAACTTCTCCGGACAGCCTGTTCTAGTGCCTCACTACCTTCCTAGGGAAGAATTTCTTCCTTATATCTAATCTAACCCTACCCTCTTTTAGTTTAAAACCATTTTTTGGTTTAAAACTGTTACCCTTGTCCTATCATGCTATTTATTGATTCAAGAGGAGGAAAGTAAAGGCAGAAACTGAAACACTAGGAGAGAATTGACCCAAGCAAACTAGAAATGTGTTTTTATTATTTCATATTGAATTGACTTATTATTCCTGTGCCAGTGAATGAAAGTTTCTTAGAATATTCCTTATTTCTTTATTCAGTTTAATTTTAAACTATCCACAAAACCAAGCTCTTAGTAGATTTTGTGGTTTTAATTTCATCAAAAAGCATAAAAAATGCAGATTGTGGGGGTGATCTCCTGAAGCAGAGATATCTTCAAGAAGATTATTCTTCTCAGAGATTTAAGATTTAAAACTTCTCTTAAAAAACTCTTAAATCTTCAGTACTTAAAATATGCATTAATGTTGAGGTAGAAGAATCATCTGCATGAGCTTCTGTCTCTGGTTTTTTGAGATCAGTTGTCCCTTTGTCTTTGACCTTTCAGAATGAGAATGAGTAATAATTAGGGAAAATGTTTACTTTTTCAATAGGTCTTTGTGGAAATTTTAATGGAATGGCGGGTGATGACTTTAAAACAGCCAGTGGGTTGGTAGAAGCTACAGGATCTGCCTTTGCCAACACATGGAAAGCTCAGTCTACCTGTGCAGACCAGGCAGAAAATCTGGAAGACCCCTGCAGTCTCAGCATTGAAAGTGGTAAGCATACTAATAAGTCAGATGGTTGGGTCCTGCCAGGAAGAGCAGCCTTTGCTGTATATTACTGCAGTAGACATGTAAGAGTTGCACTGTGGCGTTGATGTGTTTTAGAGGACTGTTAAATTAATAATTCATTTCTGCAAGTATGTATACATGCTGGCACTGATTTCACATCAAATTGGAGTGAAAGTTTAAGGGGTGATTGGAGAGGAATCCTGAACTGGAAGATAGGGAAGCAATGTCATTAATTTATATTATCTGCAAAGGCAGCTTGTAATTCCTAGTATTATTTCTGCTTATGTTCAGCTTAGCTTTATGGTCCCCAGATGGAAAGGGCTGTCAAGATTCCACGTAGTCAACTTGCAGCAGTAAGATTTTTGATTTTATGATCGTGTGTCTACTGCTAGATAACTGAATCATACAATAGAAATACAGGTACAGTGACTGCATGTAGTTTCTCCACTCCCCAGAGTACACAGTTGTCTCACCTTTAGTGTTGCATTGCATTTATTGATGTTACAATATAACTAGACATCGCAGAAGGAAGATAAGTGAATGTAATTAATATATAATGTCACTTTTCTCCTTTTTTTACAGCAAATTATGCTGAGCATTGGTGTTCTTTGCTGAAAAACTCAGAGGGCCCTTTCGCAAGATGTCACTTGGTCATTGATCCTTCAGAATACTATAAGGTATTGCAATCTTGCACTCTTTTTAGTACTGCTTTATTTCAGATGGATGATGCAGACATTTATCATTGCTCAAATGTTTGAGACATTACTGAATAGCTTGGCCATAAGAGCTAGTGAAGGTTTTGCAGTGATTAACCGAGGCAGCACAGCATGTATCCAAAGTATCTCCTATAATGAGATTCTCATGGAGTGCTCCTTTAGAAAAAAGTAACTTTATTCTTCTGGTTTATTTATGTTTTGTATTTTATGTACATTTTATTGGAATGGATTTCTGAACTGGAGAGAAGATTCAACAAGTGCAGTCATACACTGAAGTGTAAGTGAAGGTTACCTGAGCAAAAATAGAAGAAATTCCTAAGTCTTTGCACATACTTGGAACTCAATCTGAGCTCAAATTTTGTAAAGATCTTCATATATCTGGCTAATAGTTTGCCACTATGATTTTTAATTGTTGTGGATCTCTGCCTTTCAAAGAGTGGTATCAAAATCCCTTATGGAAGGTGTTGTTAAGAGGCTGGCTACTTATTCAAGATTCAAGATTCAAGAGGCTTGGCTTAGGTTAGGATAAGCATACAAACATTTTTATTCTGAATGAAATGAAGCAGCACTTTCAGTCTCTCAGCTTTGTCCATTCCTTCCATTGTTCTCTAATCGTGGGAATTAATAAAAACGACATCAGAGAAAGGGTGCAGGATATTTCATAGCAACTGAGTTGGAATAGCTAATTGTTCTCCTGTGGGCTTATTGACCCTTTCATTCCTTTTTCAGAGATGTAAATATGACACCTGCCTCTGCACGGACAATGAAGAATGCTTGTGTGCTGCCCTGTCCTCTTATTCAAGGGCCTGTGCTTTCAAAGGGATCATACTGGGAGGCTGGAGACAAAGTGTCTGCAGTAAGTAATGGAACTGTAATTTCCGTGAAATTAATTAGCCACCAGAAATGAGTAGGTTTTCTCTGAGTTTGGTTCTCAATGATCTCGATGTCAAGGGATGTGGACTATCTTAGAAACATCTAATGGAATTAAAGTGGACAATGCTTATAATGTTTACTAATTCGTGTTATGTTCTTTAGATCTCATTTATTTATGAAGTGCATTTCAAACCCAGAAGTATTTTTCACTTTCACCTTCTTTCCCCACTTTAAGTAATGCCATTTCCATCTTTGACTGAGGGAGTCCCAGCCATCGTGGCTTTTACGTTGTTTTTGCATATCAGTGTCTTTGTTTATCGTTGTCTTTCCTTTTCATCAACATTACAGTGTTGTTGGGATATTTGTTGTAATGTGCTCTCTCTCTGGTTATCTGTATGTGAAACAGATATGGGTATGAAAGTACCAACTATTAGTAGCAGTTAAAAAGAAATCTTCAACTGATAAACAAAGTCAGGCTAGCACTACTTATGAGTTATGATATTTTTTTACTTAGTTATGATATTTTTTTACTTTAATAAAACCTAAGGGAGTATTTTTACCATTGCGTGCTGCACAGCCAAAGAAACGGAGATAGAAACATCAAGATTACATTGTCCATCCGACATTTGTTGTATATCAGTTTGCTATTTTCCCTCCAGCTGGCGAAGTGTCTGCCTGCCCAGGAAATCAAATCTTCCTTTACAATCTTACAATGTGCCAGCAAACCTGTCGTTCCATTGCCGATGGTGAAAAGTACTGCTTGCAAGACTTTGCTCCTGTGGATGGCTGTGGCTGCCCAGATAATACATACTTGGATAACCAGGATACATGTGTGCCTGTCTCCAAATGCCCGTGTTATTACAAGGGGTCATACCTGGAACCAGGGGAATATGTCACAAAAGATGGAGAACGTTGGTATGTTTTATTGTGGCTTCTCATTGGTGGGGATAAAAGCCCTTTTTAAATTTGCTTATTAAGTGTAAGCTGTTAAGCTACTAATGGTGCTTTAATGAACTCTTGTAATATGTTTCACACCATCTTCATGTTGAGCAAAATATGATCTTGCTGCAATGTAATTTATTAGTAAGTAAGAGATATAGCTTTGTTTGGAGTTGTGACTACCAGCCTTCACAAGTAAATGTGACTCTGAAGCTGTGCTGTCAATAGAAGTTTGTTGAGCAAAGGGAAAAAGGAAGATAAAAGGCCAGCTATTATATTTTGTTGTTTTCTTTTCTGTCAGAGACTGATTGCTCATGTTTTTCACTGGAGGAAAGTCCCCTTGATAAGTATTTACTGTACTGTAGGCTTTTGAAAGCAGCTTTCACGAGCCTAGTATTTTTTATCATGATCTCTCTGACAACTGTTTGCTGCATGAATCATAAGTGCAAACTCTGAAATACTTCCTTCTCTCCCAAGGAGGACTGAACTGGGAGAAGAAGCGTACAGGCCAACAGATTTGCAGTTTATGAGTTGAACAGGCGTGAAAATTTACTGTGTATCCAAATGAAGGCTTTGATTTAAATTATCATTATTACCTGTTTACTGAGTTATTACAAAGCATAGTATTAAGGATTAATAGGTTAGCATTCATACCTTAAAACATAACCTTTCTATGCATTATGACTAAAATCTCCCTACACCTTTTCTCCAAGTGAATATTCATGAGTGCACTTCAATAGTTCACCTTGAAATATCAGTAGAAATTATGCAGGATGTCTCTGATAAATACTCTCTTTTTTTATTAAAAATCCTTAGATGTAAATTGAAGACACTGAGCTTACTTTTTTTTTTTTAATTTCTGACTTACTTCGCTTCTTTCCTAGTGTTTGCCGAAATGCAAAGGTCCAGTGTACTTCAGTGACAATGAGAATGAAAAGTAAGTGACAATCTATAAAATAAAAATAGAAAAAATAAACCCACGCCCCCCAGCCCCACACTGTACTTTCAAATTGAATTCTCCATTTATTGTTTTGCTTGTTTGTTTTTTCTCTTTCTGTGAAACAGTTACACATTTTCACTTTGTTCTGTCTTCACCGAGTCTCTTTTTTTCATAAGGATAGACATTCCTTGGGGTTTCTGTCTCAGTGACTACCACCTTTCACACACATTTGTTTTGCCTTTTCTTGATTAACCTAAACCAACAATGTATCTTTCAGGTACAACAGAATGTCCTTCTAACAAAACCTACTTTGACTGCAACACATCCCCGAACTGGACTTCACAAACGCCTATACAACTTCGCTGTGGTACTCCTCAAACTGACCATGTATGTACTTAGTTTTTCTCCATTCATATTTTCTTTATTCTATATTTTATAAATGACACAGTGCAACGCAGTATTTCAGAGAAAGTAATTGAAAATAACAATTTTTATTTCCCTTTCTTTTTTATCTTCCTTTCTATTTTCCCCAATGATTTTGATCTGTTGCCACGATCATAGTGATTCCCCTCTTGTTTACCCTCTACTTTTTGTTTTCACTAAGTGTTCAGTAGAGATGTACTTCCCAAGTAAAATATGATTCAGGTTCTCAGACAATCAAAAAAGAAAAGGAAAAACCCTAGGAACCTAGAAAGAAAAACCTTTTAAAAAAATCAATGTGAGGCTGTTTGGTTATAAATGCTGTTTGTACCAGAGTGAAGTGAAGAAGTGGAATAAAAATTTAGTGCTTTTTCATAAAGTTGCAATTTCTCCTTATATTCCTTAGTATCAGGCAGAGTGTGTCTCAGGCTGTGTGTGTCCTGAAGGTTTGTTTGATGATGGCAGAGGGGGCTGTGTTGAGGAAGAAGATTGCCCATGTACTCATAACAATGAATGGTATAATCATGGACGAAGCATAGCAGTGGACTGCAACACCTGGTAAATTATTATTTTGTATTCTCTTCTAGAATATATTCCATGCAATAAATTAATAGTCATATCTAGGCTTAAATACTACAGTGGCTATGATAGCTGCAAGTATAAAGTCTTTATTTTCTGGCATATTTCTTTGCTGTCTGAGGAAGTACAGATTGTACCGAAAATACTGGGGTAACTAGCTACTTCTATTTTCAGTAGGCATTTCTTATTGGG
The DNA here is from genome assembly GCA_013399115.1 of Anseranas semipalmata. NCBI lineage: Eukaryota > Metazoa > Chordata > Aves > Anseriformes > Anseranatidae > Anseranas > Anseranas semipalmata. The sequence goes on along the minus strand of VXAA01006608.1, from coordinate 13,851 downwards.
CAGGTGCACCCATTTTTTAAACATAGTCACTAACTGATCTAAAAAAAGTAATTTTTTTAGTACCTTTTTTTTTTTTTTTTTTTAGCCAGAGCTAAAAAACATGTTACAAACTTAAAAACAGGATAAACTATTGAACTTGAGACTTAAGACAATCAGTAAAACCGAAGTGGGTATTGTGCAAATTATCATGTTGTATCAGGTAGCTGCTTGGTTTGTTTTGCAGTTTTGCAAACAGCACAGTGTTGTTGAGATCTGAAAAGTCAACTCTTCTGCTCTCTTCTAGTACCTGCCAGAAAGGAGTCTGGAGCTGTACTAAAAACGTGTGCTATGGGACTTGTATGATATATGGAAGTGGTCATTATATCACCTTTGATGGAAAATTCTATGACTTTGATGGGAGTTGTGAATATGTGGCTACTCAGGTAATGCTCATCAGGCTGAATTGGCATCTTACAATGCCTTCCTGTTGCCTTGAAGATCTAATTTCCTTTTTGGTTTTACCATTCCTCAATGGCTGTCATCACTGTTCCTGAGATGTTTGCAGATTCTGCCAAGATAAACTCTGTATTTTTAGCAGATGCAAGCTGTGTGAATGTTTTCTTCTGATACAGTGTTCATAAATTGTATGTAAAAGGACTAGTTCATGGTGAGAGTAGGAGCTCATCATCATAATCTGAAATAAGTCAAAATACTGAGTTTACAAAACAAAAATATTTTTTATTTAAAGATACATTCCTCATTTTGTTGTCTTGTACTACTTGTTTCTCAGGTTTTGTCAAACATGAGACTGTGCATACTATAGGTATGCCCAAACATATACATATACATCTCTGCATACATACATGTATCTGTTTGTGTGTCTGTAAAAAGACATGTATGTAGGATCTTACATATGAAGCAGTAGTAACAATTTATACATTGTGGGGATTTAAATGCTTGTAATTGTTATTAGATTGAAATCAAAATTAAATATTCTACTTAATTTTCTTATGCTCATTTATTCCTTTTTCCATAGGATTATTGTGGTGACAAAAATTCTGGTGGCTCGTTCAGTATCATCACAGAAAACGTCCCTTGTGGAACTACAGGAGTCACCTGCTCAAAGGCTATTAAAATGTTTCTAGGGGTGAGTAATGATATGCAGAGAGTGATGTGCATATTCAAGGATTTAAAAAAAACAATGGTCCAAATGTATAGAGATACAAAGCCACATTCCTAAAGACAGCTATAATAAGTAAAGGTTAGAGACCCTATCAAATTAATGTGTAAAGGCGTAGATTCTCAGGTACTGAAATCTGTTCTAGCTGTCTCAGACAAAGGTGCTACACTACTTTGTCATCCTGGAAAGTCATCTGACAGACTTTGAGCTCTTAGTTTCAGACTGAGTTGTACTGTTACAAGTGTTTAATATTTTGTCTCATCATAAAAGTTAGTGTTATAATATTTCTTATCTTTTTACCTTCCAGAAAACTGAACTGAAGTTAGAGAACAAAGATTATAAAGAAATTCAGCGAGATATTGGTGATGATGTGCATTACTGGAACAAGACAGTAGGCCTCTATCTCGTTATTGAGGCTAGCAATGGTGTGATGCTTATCTGGGATAAGAAGACCACAGTTTTCATCAAGCTGACACCTGATTACAAAGTTAGGATCTCTCTGTCTTTTTTTGAAATAGTAGTATAAATAGATAAATGAGATAAGGAAACACAGCTAATCTTTTATTCTGACTCTGAGTTTAATCCTATATCTTCTGCACATTGAAGATTAGCTTATGGTATTACTATAACAGCTTGCAGGGGTGCTACTGGGGTTTCTTACAGTCCATTACAATGCATCACAGAGGATGCATAGCATACGATTGCAATAAAGCTAAGCGTGTAAGACATTCTGAGCTCGCAAATATTAAGAGCCAGGCATCCAAAGTAATTTAGGCGATGTGAATTGACTGTACATGCACTTGGAAACCGCATAGAATCTCAGCCCCCAGTTAAAACAACACTCCCTGTGCAATGTCTGGAGATGGTTCAGATTTCTGAAAATCAGCATGCTGTATTATAGAATACTAAGTTCATTGAGCTGAATTAGGAGGTGCAGGGTTATATAGCAGGATCTATTCCTTCAGGGGTCTGATATACCTTAATTAGCACTACCAAAAATTTCCTACTGTGGGTAGGTTGCTAAATTCTTTCTTTCAAGAAAAATGAGTGCCTCGCTTTTTTGTTTCGTAGATAAAGAAATGATGTTAATTACATTAGAAGCTTTCAATGAAAAAATAGTTTTGGGCAGAATTAAATTCCCTCAGGTTTATTTGAATAGTATTCATTCAACTGAGTTACAATAAATTGATAAGAATGGAATATTTAGGCACTCTTCAGTGTTACAAGTGGGATGAAGGGACACAGAGACATGGAGATACAGTACATATAATTGGTTTCAAAGAGGGAAGACCTGGCAGCTGAGTAGTTTGCTGAGTACACAGACAAATGAAAGTTTAATTTCTGTACAAATGACTTGGAAGTAAAAATTAAAATGCGTCATTTACAGGAAGAGTCAATTGTCCTTTTTAATGTCAACATTTTTTTCTTACTTTATGAGAGTCTGTTTCTCACTTCCACGATATAGTTAAAAGCTGTGAATATGTTCATTTCCTTTTCCAGGGCAAAGTGTGTGGTCTGTGTGGCAACTTCGATGACAAGTCCAACAATGATTTTACAACCAGAAGTGGGCTGCAGGAGACTAATGCTTTGGCATTTGGGAATTCCTGGAAACAGTCTTCTATGTGCCCAGATGTCACAGAAGAGATAAAGCCCTGTGATGTGAAACCACATCGCAAGTCCTGGGCAGAGAAAGAATGTAGCCTCATCCTGAGTGAAGTCTTTAAAATTTGTCACTCCAAGGTTTGTAGAGGGCAGCAAGTGATGGGATAGCACAGTGTGTCTCTGCTACTGTCGAAACAGTGAGATGAATGAAGAGATAGTTATGAAATGAATGAAGAGATAGTTAAGAACACTGATCTTCAGCAAAGTCTTCAGTACAGCTAGAGGTGTCAGCACATTTCAGCTAGCCTTAGTCAAAGCAGTTTGAGTATGTTGCAACTGAACTGTGCTAGCAGAGATGACAGCCTCAATTGTAAGAACCCATACTCATCACCACATTTTCACTGCTACTGCTGTGCAGGTTAGCTTCATAAATCTAGATTGAATAGGTCTCTGTGCTGCAGTTGTACCATCTCTTGTAGGGAGACTGTCAGTACTATAAATTCTGAAAGGCCTTGCAATCACCAGACCCATCTTCTGATAGAAACACGTACTATACTTGAAAAGTGGCTGTTGAAGAGACCATTGCTCCTGTTAATATTCAACCTACAGAAGTGATCTACCTGGAAATCACTGACAATGCACAGTTTAGACAGGCTTAGCTATTAGCACTGTGCCCCAAATTGGTATAACATACCTGTATTTCTTGTCTCTTTCCTGAAGTATAATGATATTAACAACAGTTTGTTTTTATCTCACAGTGGAAAAGTCACAAAGAATAATGATTTTCATTAACTTAATATGTGCTTCTATATTGATTCCTTCAGGAGCTAAAATCCAATCCAAGTTTCTCCTCTTCCAGTCCCAAGAAAAAGATTGTAAAAAAAAGATTGTAAAAAAAGATTGCTAATGTGTAATTGGATAAACCCAAAAAACTGGCAAGCACAAAATTCTTTGCTTTGTATTTGCTGTTAAGTGCGGCCTTTCTGAGGTTGGTCACAACATGGCTGGCAAAGCTTGCTGGAAAATAAAGACTTCACTGGCTCTAATCCAACTTAGTATTGAGAGCAGTAGAATGGAACTCTGTTAGAAGATGTGGGCACTGCAAAAAGACTTTTATTTTTTTAATCCTAACAATTTATGAAGGTGCTATATTACTTTAAGTCTATTATTATACAAAATACATTAAGCAGTTTCTAGCCTATAATGTTTGGTAATTCTTAGAAATGGTCTAATTCCTGCCCAGCTCAGTTCCCATATGTCAAGAGATATCTCAAGCTTACTAGTTTGGAGGTGAACTGGGACATCATTCCTTTTGCCAACAGGTGGACCCATCTCCTTTCTATGATGCTTGTGTTCATGATGCCTGCTCATGTGACAGTGGTGGAGATTGTGAATGCTTCTGTTCTGCAGTTGCTGCATATGCTCAAGAATGTACCAAGGCTCAGGCCTGTGTTTTCTGGAGAACTCCTGATATATGCCGTGAGTAACAGTTAAACAAAATTGTATCTTTCTGGCTGCTGTCAGAAAGCCTATTAAATAAATTATGAATACTGTCTCTGTAGGGTTGTGCTGGCTGTACAATGTGATTTATTTTCACAGCACGTCAGGGAACAAACAGAACTAGTAAATTTGTGTATATCTATTGTATATCTATTTGTGTTTATCTAGCCTAGCTTTTTTGGGGGGGAGGGATAGTATTAAGTCTAGGAGTCAAGTGATCCTTCCATTTTGCTTGATAATTGATGAACTGCAACTCCTGTTATCTTTCTCCTCTTTCCTTTTTGCAAATTATTCAGAATTTCGTTTTAGCAAAAGTATATAGAAGTACTCCTGTGTATGTTAACTTAATTAGTATTGACTGTATTAAGCAGGGTCCATTAGTGGTGCTAATGCTCATACCAGTATGTGTAAAATAACATTTAAATTCGNCCCCCCCCCCAAAAAAAAAGGTGTTCAAAACAAAATTTTGAGATTCTAAATGCCAGAAATGGTAAATTTTTGAATTGTAAAACTTCATTCTGATTCAGAATTAAGGCTAGTTTAAGTTTTCAAGTGTAAGAAGTAAGTGAAATAGAAGTTATAAATTTCAGTCAGCTCTTATTTATAGGTTTATAAAGCTCCTACCTCTGTCCACAGTCGACTAAGCTGAATTCTGTTTAAGTTGTATCCATAATGTCTCATATCCTTGTTCGTGGCCTGCTGGAGGTGACTCTTAGCCCATGTGATATGCCAAGTAGAACTATTTTGAATATAAACTACAAGAGATTTTAGGAGTTTGCTAGTAGCTGGGGAAGAAAAAACTTTCAGAAATTCACCCTTCATTTTAAATTTAAATAAACACTAATTCTTACCTTTTTTGTGGTTTGAATCAAACATTTCCCCCCTGCAGCTTAAGAGTTTAATATTAAAATCTTAAGCCCCAGAGTTTTGACCCCAAATTTTGATGTATCCTGTGTCTATGTGTAGTAGAAGAAAGTCCAGGTCCTGTACCTCAAGAGAAATTTTGCTAGCTTAACTTGTAGATTCATTTAGCTTTTACCTTTAAGCATCTGGGCTGAGCTGCATTCAGTATTTTTAATACTGAATACAGGCAACAGTATTTTTAATCAACTTTCCTTTTTTCTCATCAGCAATATTTTGTGACTACTATAACCCTCGTAATGTGTGTGAATGGCACTATGAGCCTTGCGGCAGTGATGTCATGACCTGCAGGATGATTAATAATGTCAGCACCAATTTTTCAGTACCATACCTGGAAGGTAATAAATTCCTTGCCATTTTGGTCTTCTTTTTCATAAAACTTCATCCAAGTATATTTAACAACTATGGATTAGTCAGTCAGCTTGACAAGATGTTCCTAAATATGTTATGTTGAATTTGTGTCTCCAGTCATACGTAAATATTTCATATAATGTAATTTATTATTTATTAACATCAGTGGGTGATAGTTACATTTCTAACCCCAAAACTAAGTCTCTGCTTGGATAATATCCTGAAACATGTAAGATTATTACACCATTATTATTTTTACCCACATTCTAAGGGCATTTCAAGAAATGGAAAACCTTTTACATGATAAAGAAGCAAGTTACTGATAGTTGTTTTTTTAAATCTTATCATTGTTTATTTATATGCTTGATAACTGAACAAGAATTTCATGTTATGGGAACTGCAATGATCCAAGAATGTGAATGAGGTTACAAGTATCTTCTATTTTACCAGATGATAAAGTCGGAGAAAACAGATGTGTTTTTGTCCACACAGTCTTTTTGTTCTGAATTGGAAGCAGTTATCTCTAGCTTAGGTGTTGCAAGGAAATGCCCAGAGTTTGGCTTTGTTATTTTATTCCTTGAACTGATGATAAAAAAATTAAAAACAAAAATCAAAATAAAATATATAAAATAAAAATATGTAAAAAGAAACTTGACCTTATAGTTTAGAATAGATTGTCTTAGATTGTTAAAAAGATTTGGAAAGTGTCAGAAGGCAGATTATTATATATCCAATTATCTTTCCATCCAGTTATCTTTCTAAATTATTTTGTGATTCAGGGTAGGTTTACTTTTGTTAGAATATTTTTAGTACAGCCTTGCAGGGTGAAGTGACAGTGTAAGGAGGACTTTGTGTAACTATGATTTGAATTTTATGGGAGTTTATTTGGAAGCAGGACCTAATATTTTTTAAAAATGTATTCACATGAGAAATGCAATGAGGATTGACAGATAATTAACCCCTTGCAGGTGGGGTTTGTATCACTGGCTGGGTATGGAAAAATGCAGATAAATGATCTGTTTGGGGTGGAGATACCTGGTCCACTGAGGACACATAAATAAGACCTAGTATTCCAATAGATATAATAAAAACCTGTTAATTATTGAATCCACTTCCATATTCTTCACAGAAGTATTAATCAGACAGTGATCACGCTTTGATATCTGTAGAAAAATCAGTATGTTTCTTAGTCTTAAAATTACTAGCTGCCCATAGAATATAAGGGTTGCTCCAGTATTTTGATCTAGGAAAAATGTACTTCCCTGGTTTTCATGAGTAAACTCTTATTTAGTTCTCCTCACCTCAGTATTATCAATGAGAATTGTTTAAGATTTAAGTCTTTTGGAGAAGCTAATTGTCCAAGGATTAATTTGAATTGGGAATTTTTGATTTCTTTCACCATGCTTGGTTCAGTGAGAATCATTTACCTTCAGACGATATCCTGTCACCGAGTTAACTCTTTATACTTTTCTTCACCCTGTATTTTGTGCTACTTGTCATCAACAGGTTGCTACCCTAGATGCCCTCAGAACAAGCCCATTTACAATGAAGAGACAAAGGAATGTGTGACTGCAGACAATTGTTGGTGTTACAGCAATGGTATTCCTTTTCCCCCTGGGGCAGAAATACCTACAGAAGAGAACTGTACAAAATGGTATGTAAAAATGCAAAAACATTTGCAGTAATTCAGGAAATAATTTATGTATGCTAGGCCTCTCATTTACTTTTCTGGGCCTCAAGCATGTGTTTTGATAAGCAGAGATGCAACTTCAACTGAAGAGCTGGTATATTCTGGCATTTATCAATGCAAGTCAGAGGAACAATACCATTTATTCCAGATGAGACTTAAACTTGAGAAATGCTGTACTTCCTATACATACAGATTCAAAATTTTTCATCCATAATTTTCCAGACCCCTAATAATCCACATTTAAAGTTGATAGTGTCTTTCTAAAAGGTTTGTTAGTAAAATCATTAAATATACTCCTAGAATTGTCATAAATGATACAGTGACATGAAGCCTGGTTGTGTCTCTAGAACTACCTTTTGATTCTCATGGCTCTTGGGAAGAGAGGGGCTAATCTGCCTTGCATTCTCATTTAAGACTAGGATTTCAAAGTTACTGTAGTCTGAAATGATCTTTACTAGCCCTGAAGGAAGTAGCTGAATCCTAACTGCTCATTCCTAGAACCTTACTAATGATAGAACTGACATCTGTGAATCCACATGATGACCAGAGACAAAAAAAAGATGTTGCACTTAATAATGATAGGCAATACTGGAAAATGTTACACAGGAAAAATCCAGTAGTATGAATGAAGACCGAGTAACAAATTTGTACAATTCCGTACTCTTGGCTCTGCTAGAAGAGTGCCATAAAAGTTCTGCAACATTTTAATTTTTGAAATTTTTGCTTTTAGTGTCTGTCACCCCTCAGGATCCATCGAGTGCACACCAATTCCAGGTAAATAATGCTTTTTTTTTTCTTTTTCCTAGAAAAACAGGAACAAAAAAAATGCATAGAACCGCTATGTCTATCTCTGCAAAGGCTTTGTACTGATTTGGAATAATTCTTTCCAGTGCAAGTGAAAGTTGTGGCCAAAGAAATCCGTGTGGCACTTTTGCTGAACCTTGCTGTTAGTACTTGTTTTTCAACCTTTTTTCTTATGTCCCTGTATTCTTTCTTCCCATGCCTCATATCCAAATGAATGGTTTTCACTACAAGAGTTTGCACTCTCAGAACATGTAGTATTATGGAAAAAAGTCAGATACTAAACCTAAGTTGCAATTTCTCTCAAAGTATTTTTAAACCTGGTTTGTAAGTCTGTTCTTCCAAGTCATTCTATATAGGGCTTTGTTAGATATGTTTTAACATTCCTCTAAATGTAACGATAAATTAGTCTGACATTAGATCTAAGCTCCAAGTATAGCTCTGAAAAGAGCATGCATGACATATTTAAATGCTTATTTGTATCCTTGGCAAGTCCATAAGTATTTTGTCTTTGTCTTCTGATAATGTTAGTAGAAAAATTGCATACTAAAGCTCTTTCTTGCAGCATGTCCTTGTGTCATCAATGGCACGAGTTATGAAGTGGGACAGACTGTGGCAATAATAAAGAATGGCAGCATATGCACAACATATGTCTGTGCAGCAAATGGATCTGTAGTTCCTGACATTTCTTATCCTTGTCCATCAACTACTTCACCTTCAACCACTATAACCTCCAGTGGTACAACTACTATAACCACCACAGGTAAATCTTCAACAGAGATGCACATCTAAAAATTACTTTCTTTAAGGAAAATATTTTAAAGATAGAATGTGCAAGTATCATACTTATCACAATTGCTTATCACAGTTGACACAGATAGAGTGATACTTAAGAATAGTTTTATCGCACTGCACTAAGAAAGATTTTTAACACTTTGAGTTGAGTTACTATTCATGGAAGAAATTGTGACTATAAATGTACAGGATTCCTTCCTTTCAGTATCCTGCTGAGATAATAGAAATTATCTCAGTAGTCACAGCAAAAAAATTATAATTAGGATATTTAAAACTAGTATTATACGTTTTTTCTAAAGTTTGCAGATGATGGAGTAATTTTTTTTTCTATTTCAGTTACTACTGAAAGCGTCCAGTCCTCCTTCAGTACTTCAGTAATTACAAGTAAGTTTTAAATATAAAAATAAGTTACTATAAAATATCAAAGGAACACCTAAAGGATTGGTAAGTTAAAGATGACCACTACAGATAAACATTTTAAAAAATGTCTTAAAAACATTTGGTTTTAAAACCAAAATAATATTTTAAAGATCTGAAAATGTAAAAACGTGATAAGTATAGAGAGAAGGAAGACCTTTAAAGGCTCCAGGTTGGTGATTTTATTTTGATGCAAAGCTTCCTGTTGAAGAAACTGGTAATATTAAACCAATTTTAGAATTCTTTTCTCTTGCAAAAATGACAAATTGCAATGCATCACTTTAGTCAATAATGGAGTAGAATACAACGTTAACCTTCTCAGAATGTCCTCTGTGAGCTCAGACGCTGAACCTGTGTCTTTTCTTGCAGCTCCATGCCTTGGATTAATCTGTGATTGGTCTGAGTGGTTTGATGTTAGTAAACCTGAAGAAGGTGGTGGTGACTATGAAACCTATGATGAAATAAATAAACATGGATACAAAATATGTAAAGCTCCTGAAAAAATTGAATGCAGGGCTAAAGATAGTCCTGATACAAGCTTAGAGGAACTTGGCCAGAAAGTGGAGTGTAATGTTACATATGGACTCATCTGTAAAAATGAGGAGCAAGATGCAAGTATCTGGCATCTTTGCTATAATTATGAAATCAGGGTAAACTGTTGTGACTGGCAGGAAATTCCTTGTGAGACTGCAAGTACACCGAGTCCAACACCAACTGCAACTTCAACCACCACCAGAACAACAGTACCCACCACTACTACAACCAAGCGTCCGACAACAATTACCACCACACCAACACCCACTGTGACCACCATAAGCCAACCCACAGCATCAGTAACCACCCCAGTAACTTCAGCCTCCACAGGTATTTAGCAGACCAATACTCTCTTTTCTTGCCTTGCCATTGGATAAATAATGGGCCGTCCGTTACTTAAGGCATGCCATCTCTGTGACAGATATTGAGCTGGCATGAAATCTTCTGTGGCTGATTTCGAGCTCTATCCTTCTGCTGGAGAGAACATTGTCAGAAGGACCCATTGTTTGAGATGAGAGTAGGCCTTGATTTACCAGCATTTTAGGCATTGTCTGGGTGGGGATGTGCAGAATTTCTTCCCCTTCTCGTGCTTTTCCTCTGTCAGTACTGATACTTGACTGTGGCTGTAGATCTAGGAAGGAAGGATTCCCCTGGTAGCCTTTGCAGAATGGTTTCACCTTGCCAGTTGTCACTTGCTGTGAACTGTTGGTATTTGGCTGTTGAGACCCACTAGTACTTCTTTGAACCTCTTCCTCAGGCTGCCAATGCACCACAGGGAGGTGACGTGAAGTTCAGACAGGAACATATCCCTGTGCATACTTTCTTCCCTGACCATAGCTTCCCCTCTCAGTCCTTACTGAGATATCCCTGAGACAGTGGGGTGTTCTGAGTGATAAGGCAGAGGTGGGAAGAACTACATGGTCTTTCTTCTCCTCATGTCTTACCTACTGGTGGGTATTTTTGATTTAGTGAGAAGCCCACCAGAGCAACATTCCAACTGTCTTCACTAGGAAAGGGGTATCTCAACCATGTCTGTGTACTGATTTGGCCCTAGTCTGCTTTCTGGAGTCAGAAAGGAGAGCCTGGTGATACAGGCCTTTGCTGCAGTAAGATTGGGCTGACCACTATAGTTTGTGGTAGCTACGTCCTACCTTTTGTTCAGTAAATGTTGTGTCCCGTTCATGCATCTTCTTACATCTTTACCTGTTGTCTCTGTCCCTGCTGTTCATAATTGTTCCTCTTGTTGATGTCTCCCAGTATCAACCACTGCTCCCACGCCAACTCCATCGGAGTCTCCTACCAGTACAACCACCAGCACAACGCCCTTGAGCAGCACCAGCACCAGCAGCAGCACCCTGGGGACAACGACAACTATTCCCAGCACGTCAACACCCACTCCGACTATTACAAGTGAGGTCCCACCAACGATAAGAACACAAACCCAGCCGCGTCCAACTTCACTACCAAGTAATTCTCTGCTCTGTGTTGTCATGTGTTGCCTTGGTATGAGAGAAAAGGTCTGTTGGCACTTAATGTCTGTCTTCACTGTGGTACTCTGAAGAAAACAGTTGATGTAGATTTCAAAAAAAAAAAATGCTCCTGAGCTCTTGGGTACTAAGCTCTCCATTTAGGAGGGAGAGTACACAACAGGTTTCTGTGTCTCCATTCCAATTCTTTGATTATCTTGAGTGTGAGGATGCTTTTTTCATGGTGCTTCTGTCCAGCTTAGGCAGATACTGTGCTGACGAAAAGTCTTGCTTTTGCTGCTATTGGGCTTCGTCCTTCAGTTGGAGAGGACGTATGCAGCACGATGTGTGTTGTGCGATGGCAGGGGGCTTGTTGTTTGTGGCACTGTCATTTTGGGCACTGTTGGGGCACAGCTTTTCAGACTTTCTTCCCTTAATTCTCCTGTGTTGACTCTGTGGCTGTTGCTGCACTCACCTGCAGTTCTGGCTCTAGGAAGGCAGGTTTTTGCTGGCAGGGTTTGGGGAATGGCTTCAGACCGTTCCTTGACCCTTCCTACAGACCAAAACTCTTGGGCAGCCAGGTTCTGTCAGAGTTCCCATGGCCATTGCTCTCTAGCTTTCCTCACACTGCTGGGAAGCAGCCCGACGTTTTGGCAGCAGTGCGTGTCCTGTGCCTTCTTACTTTGTGGTCATGACCCTTCCCTGTGTTTGGTTTTGCCCTGAGATAGAACAGGTATTGTGACTGGGACGAGAAGGTCCAAAAGTTGTCACAGGTCCTGCGTGATCCTGCTCCACCTCATGTGTTGCCCTTAGGTTAGTCTCTTGTGCATGAGAAGACCCAAACGGAAACTTGCCCTGGCTGTGAGGGGGAAGTACATGTGGACCGACAGTGCCTGTGTCCTGATTTGGTCCTAGTGTGCTCTACAGGGCCAAGAAGGAGAGGCCTGACCACACTAGTGAGCTTTGTTGTGGAGACGGTAGGCTGACTGGTGTAGGTCAGTGGCAGTGCCCAAGGTGCACCCCTGTGGGCAGTGGAGGCACAGTGCACCACCAATGAGTATGCTGGTGTCACTCCCCGTTTTCTCTGTCCCTGCTGTTCCTAATTGTTCTTCTTGTTGATGTTTCCCAGTAAGAAACTGTGACTGCGAATGGACGGACTGGATCGATGTGAGTAGCCCGAATAGTTCTGATGTGAACAGTGGGGATTATGAAACCTTTGAAAATATCCTGCAGCACAATCCCTCCTGGGAATGCTTAAAAGCTGAGAATATTTCATGCAGGGCAGAGAAATATGCTAACATATCCCTTGAAGATTTAGGGCAGAAAGTGGAATGTAATGTTAACACAGGGCTCATCTGCAACAATAAGGATCAAGTGAACAACAGCAATACCCCGTACTGTCATAATTATGAGATCAGCATCTGCTGCATCCCACACCCAGAGTGCATTCCCAGTACAGAATATAGAACCAGTATGCCCACAACAGTGTACACAACAACGAGCACAGTTTTCACTACAACTGTGTCGACCACCACGGCCCCGCCAACGTCAACGTCAGGTCCCAGCAGTACCACCAGTGGCACGACGGTCTCCAGCAGCACCCCAAGGACAACGTCTGTTAGCAGTCCAACGACCTCCAGCCCGACTACTGTCAGCACATCTGTGCCCACGGCAACATACACCACCTCCCTAACGCCTCCATCCACGCCAGGTGAAGAGAGTTGTCTGTCCGTGGTGTCCTGCGCTTGCTTGTAGGGGGAGCAGGGCAGGTCCCTGAGCACCTGGACTTGTGCTTTCTGTGCGGGATGAGGGCTGGGAGCAATTGCTGAACGTTCCCTAAAAGAGCTGGTGCGCAACGCTAGCCCTCGGGCCGGCTGCGTGGAGGTGAGGAGGGTGCAGGGGTGCTGGGCAGAAGGTGTGGTGTTCCCTGAGTCCGCAGGGCTGTGCGGAGGTTCTTTCAGGCTGGGGCCTCTGGCCGGCTTAGGCAGGTGGTGATCGGCCTGGAAGTGCTGCGTTTGCTGCTGTGGGGCCTCGTCCTTCAGCTGGAGAGAAGGTGCTGAGTGGGAGGCGTGGTGTGCGATGGTGGGGGGGCTTGCTTTTTGCGGAACCATCGTTTCAAGCGGTGTTGTGGCGTGAATTTTCAGGTTGTCTTCTGTTTCTTCTTCTTCTGGACCTTTGTGGCCATTGCTGCCACTCAACTTCAGTTCTGACTCTAGGATGGCAGGTTTACTTTGTGGCAGGGTTTGGGGAAAGGGTTTGGATGGCAGCCCGCCAGTTTGCTATGAAGCTAATGCTTGACATCTCTTATACTTAGAAATCTCACCTCCCATGACGCTCAGATATGTTTTCACACCTGCCGAGTGACTCTGTCTTTCCTGTTTCTAATTGTTTGCTTTTGTTGTTATTCCCCTGTAGTACCCTGCCCAGAGAACTGCATCTGGACTGACTGGATCGATGTGAGTTACCCAGAGTATGGTGTAGGGAATGGTGATGATGAGACCTTTGAGACTATCCGGGAAAATATGCCATCATGGAACTGCGAGAAGGTTGAGAATATTTCGTGCAGAGCAGAGAAATTCCCTAACATTCCCATTGAAGATTTAGGGCAGAAAGTG